>JAHBMJ010002299.1:3948-20657 GCA_018398765.1 Chromera velia | reverse complement strand
GAGACGCAGCTTCCTAGGCTGTGTGCTCTCTGGCTATCTGCTTCTCAGCCTGAAGATGCTGAGAGTGATTCCGAGGACGTCGTGTATATGTGGTAGAAGAGGCATACTGTGGTGTCGGTCGTGGCTTACCGATTTCATTCATGCCTCTATGGTTCGATTTCGATGGTCTGAGTGATTGAGCTGAGCGTGGACGTCAGCTTCAGAAGGTGGGCAGGTGTGGGCCTGTCACGAGCGTCGCGCCGCGCTAGGGCCGCCGCCGACCTCGCAACGCCGCGTGCGCCCAGTCTGAATAAAGTGACGTCTGACCTTTGCGTGCGAAAGTTGTTCTGTGTCAGTCTCTCAATCGTGGTGTTGGCTGGTCTGAATAGTGGATCAACAGATTGACTCTGCTAGGTTATACTTTAATGTGAGTCTGCCTACGATCTACGCTTATCATAATTGAGCTTCTAGTACCATACGCAGCTTACATGTATAATGATTGAGGGTTAAATCCTGAATTCAGCAACGTCAAATCCCAAGCTACTAACAATTAAGGCGTAATAAGGCTTTGAGGACAATGTATGTCTCCTTCTAGGCGTCCTTTATTCCGAGAATCACTAATTCGTTTAAAAAAAAAAAAAATATGCGTACGATGGCCTAGACGATGGCTACGACAACCCTAAACCACTCTAAAGAATGTTTGGTGAAAAAGTCCAGTTACTGGAAATTTTGACTTACCTTTTTAAATATCAACTTACAATTTTAAAAAAGTCTGGTTGATGGATTCCGAGAAGTATTTATATAAAGTATAAAGCTAGAAATTGGTGTAGAAAGCGGGCTGCGGGCTTAAAGCGCCTAGAAGCAAAAACTAACTTTTAAAACCCTTTGACATTTTTTTTTCTTAACTAGAAAAAATGTCCGGTTGTCCAAAATGGTAAGTAAAAAAGTCAACTCACCAAAATTTATTAATCTCTTTAGGGCATTGAAAGGGCCCCACGACGCACGCATAACCCTTCTCCCTTTCTCTCCCCCCCACTCTCTCACGCAACCACAACGGTCGTACGTGCGCCTGTGCACAAACAGAGTCGCATGCGCGCCCCGGAACGCGGATAGATCGCTTGGACAGGGGGAGGACGGAAAGAGAAGTCGGACTGTCAACGTTTGCAGACGGGTCAAACAAGAGAAAGCACTGGCCAGCGATGAAAGACACGAAAAGACAAACGAAGAAGCGAGAGAGAAAAATACAAGCAAGCAACAGAGGAACAAAGAAAGGAAGTAAGGAAGGACAGGGTCTGTTCCAGTCGCAGAGAGACTGCGAAGGACAACAAACAACAGGCAAGCAAACAAACGAAAGAGCAAAGAAAGCAACATACATGCAGACAAAAGACCATGACGATGCACCCCCCGCCTCCCTCGAGAGAGACCCAAAAAAACGAAAAATTCGACTCTATGCAGGTCTTTTTCATTCATGGTTTCACTCACCCACGAGCCTACTCTCACACATGCCGAAAAGATTCAATCTGACACGACAGTAAGAAAACCAACAGACACCTCTTTCTTTAGAGAAGCAACACGAAAAAAAGAGCTGAAATGCCAATCCCCTAAAGAAAGTCAAATGTGCCCTTTCTTGAGACAAACCGCGCACGTGTCGTTCTTGAACTTTCAAATTTGCCCTTTCGTCTTCGACAGGACAGGAAGACAGAGGGGAGGAAGAGAGGTACGGCGTGACAAGTTCACAATCAATGAAACTCACCGGCCACCTCACTCGCTCACTCACTCACTCACACTCTCACCAACAAGAAAGGTATCCATCCCATCTCCATTAGATGGGGGGCACCTCCTTTTTGTATCTACTCCTCGTCGCCTCAAATTGATTGTCTTCCCATTCAAATCATGTCACCATGCACTCACTCCCTGTTGAAAAAACCACAAAGATAGACGGTCCTATAATCAAACCTCGCCTCAACATTCGTGCAAGAAAACCCCCTGCAGTTCTCCCCACAGAGAGACTACAGATGGGCGAAGACTAAACACCTGAAGAGAAAGAAAGAAAGAAAGAAAGAAAGAAAGAAAGAAAGAAAAAGACTTGGGGAGCTTGAGGGTCCCTCCTCCCTCACGTCCCCGAAACGAAGGGCAGTTCAAACACCGGATCTACCCCCGCCCCTGCTGCCTGTGCTCTGTCTGCAAAAAAGCCCTGCTCGGCCTCCCCGTCCCAAATCACCGACAGCCTTCCTGAGGAATTTCTGTATCTGATCAGGGGGGAACCGGGGGTCAACACCACCGTCTCCCGGGAGGGGGGGGCCGTCTCCACTGCAATCACAGTCTCACCCAGACCCTCCACGTACGGGTGGATCGTCACACGCCACGAGGGTTTTCGAACAAATGAACCCTGCCGGGTGCAGCTCTGGAGTGCTGGGGAGAAGGGCGAGCTGCCATCAGTCTTTTCTTTCTGCTTGCTTCTCTCAGTGCCTGGAGAGAAGGGTGTCAACGCGTGTGCCCTCTCGTCGTCGTGGGCAGGAAGGGAGAAGGGCGCGCAGGGACGGCCAAAGGAACTGCTCCAGCAAGTGAAGAAAAACTTGTTTCCCCTCCGCACATCGAACCAGCCATTCGTGTTTCCTGCCAGGCGAACCTGCACATACAGAGTGAACATGCACATGTACACGAATGCACACAAATATGCACATGTACACGAACGCACACGCACACGCACACACGCACGCACACACACACACACACACACACACAGACAGACAGACGCACACAAGCTTGGACAGAGCATTTAAGAAGGGAGGGGATCTTCTCTCCATGCGTTGAAACAGAGGGCGGCGTTCCCCGTCTGAGAGACCGACCGTGAAGTTGAGTTTGCTGTGGATGACGTAGAGCTCCACGTTGTTGCTGTAGGAGGAGACCCCGCAGAGCCACCAATCCCCAAACACGGGTAGACGGAGCTTGGGCCACCTGGACAGAATCCTCTGCAAAGCCTCAAACTCCCTTCCTATGAAGGGGCTACTTCTGCCTCGTGCAGGAGGTTTCTTTTCCTTCTCCTCTTCTTCCTGCACGACCACCGAAGGGGACCCATCTGAAAGCTGTTGCTCCTTTTCGTTCTCTTCTTCCACCTCCTCTTCCTTCTCTGTGTCTCTACTCTGTGCGGGTCTCTCAGAGTGCTCCTCAGTCATTTGTGAGTCCTCCCCACTCACTCTGGAGAGGCCCCGCGCCACCTCTTCCAGCATCGCCTCTTCAGATGAGAGAGCACGCAAGACGTCTCCCTCTCCTCCGGGGGGGGAAGCGGGGGTGGAGGGAGACGAGGAGGAGGAGGAGGAGGAGGGGGCATCTGACGGGCATGAGGGCGTGGGGGCACCTGAGGAGTTGGGTTCGGGTGAGGAGGGCAGGGTGGTCTCTTTGATCAACACCCATTTGTCCTCTGCAGCAGCAACCGATGGTGTAGAGGAGGCAGAAGGGGACTCGTGCAGGATGTGTATGTCCTCTCTGATCACGGGGAGGACGAACTCGTTGGATTCTATTGACCGAGCTATCTCAGAGAACTCCGAACTAACTAGAGACAAACGGACGATCTCAGTCGTTCTCAAAAAAGGGCCCACGGCCAAGGCCCACAAGTCTCCTCTGAGATCTCTGATACTCTCCTCGTCCTCTTCGGCAGGTATTGCCTCTTCCTGGTCTTCCTCTCTTCCTGAAGAGACGGAAACGAATGAAGCGCAAGAAGAATCCTCAACCACCATGTGGTCTTCCTCTTTACAGCTGCGCATCACGGAAGTCAAATGGCCAGCTGATCCACAGACACTTGATCAACAAGATGAAGATCTGCAGCTCAGAGAAAGAGACGCCCTGTCTCAATCCGTCTCTGTCTCAGTCTCTCAATGAAGTCACGCGGGGAAGTCGCATTGGAAGCAGCATGCATGACGCTACAAACAAAGTGCCAATCATCCATGCTTCAGCTGAGCTGTCTTGTAGAACTTCTCTCTGTAGCTGGTAAGTATATACTCTTGAGAGGCTGAGGTTTGGAAGTCTAAGGGCATCTGCTCTTTGATTTGAAAGCGCGGGTGCCAGGTCCGGGAAAGCGAAATTGGAGGGTTTGGGCGAATTATTTTGGGTAAAAATTAATCCTCTTCATGACTTTCCGGGGCCACGGAAAACGGTCCCAAACAGCGTTTTACCCCAAAACAGAAACCGACGCGCCCCTTTTATGCTCAGCAAATCGACGCGTCTCCAACTCAGACGATCCTTCAGCAGAGTTTCTGCCACCCCGTGCTTTAGCAATAATATACTCGAAAGAGGCATGCCTGTGAAAGAAGAAATCATTCCAGGAGCTGAATTACAGACGGAAATTCTTGGACGGCTTTGTGAATTATCCGAAAGCATTGTCGTTCTTCGAGAGCGACTCGAGGTCTAGGAGACGGCTGGTGCGTTACTGTCCTCCAGAAAACAGAGAAGAAATGTTTTTCTCCCGCAGTCGACTACTGCTGGCCTCTCCCTTGTGGAGACGCCCCCCCGTCCCCTCCCTTGCAAAGCCCTCTGGCGTGCACTTTGCCCTCGGTGTTCGCCATAAGAGTGCCGGTGCTGCCGCAGCTGCAGTGAGAGAGGCAAACCATGAACCACTTGGAACGGAGACGGCGTCTGCGTCCTCCGCCCCTTCCGGGGCCGCTGCAGTGTCTGCAGAGAACGTGGACGCACTTTTAGACTCTCTGGACACTTCGAACTTTGAGGCCTTCCCTGAGCAGATTCTGGAAATTGCAGAGACGCACAACGAGGCCATGGACGTATACGCCAGGATGAAACTTCTTTCAGTTGCCGTCTCCGCAGAGTCCGAGTTCCAGAATGCCACAGGACAGAGACAGCTGATCCCCAAGAAGGACCCCCGATTTCTGTCCTTCCTCCAAGCAACCTCCCAAGCCCTCAGTGAGGGGGGGGACCTCGATATGCTCGTCTACTGCATGTGGGCCCTTTGCAGTCTCTCTCTCCGTGCCCCTCTCAGAGACGCCGCACCCCTTCTTGTCAACAGACTGAAGGAGGCAGAGGAAGCCGCTGGTGGCACCTTGGCTGAGGCAGACGTCGACAAGCTGGTGAACTGTCTGAACTATCTCGGCAGGGGGATGCTGAGAGATGCCGAGCTAATGGACCTGGCTGCAAAGCACACAGCCCAGATGTCCTCCCCCACCCTGCTGGCCTTCTTCTTCGAGAGCTCCCGACAGGGGGGATCTTGGCGTGCAGTCGTGAGCCAGAGCAGAGACAGAATTCTGGCAATGCTCAACGACCGGGAGAACTTCCAGCTGACCCCCACAGCAGCCGCCCACCTCATTCACCCAATAGCAAAGGATCCTGAATACTTCAAACCAGAGGCCGAGGCTCTCACTGCTCGGCTGTTGGAGTCTGCAGAAGCCAGGGAGGGTCTCTCTGTGCGAGAGTACTTCCCTCTGTTCAGGACGCTGCACGCGTACACGGACAGTGTGGGGAGTTCGTTCTCCAGACTTGCAGACGAGCAGACGTGGAGGCTGAGGAACGAACTCTGCACGTCTCTGCTGCCCCATGTCAACGGGATGGAGACCAAACAATTGCAGGTTAGGCGAGGAGGGGAAAAGACGGGTGTGTGTGTGTGTGTGTGTGTGTGTGTGTGTGTGTGTGTGTGTGTGGGTGTTTTCCTTTTGTTCCACTCTCCTGCTGGGGATATTGAGCAGAGTGTGCGTTGCTGGCTTGTATGCGCGTATGCCTGCCTATCTATGTGACTGTCTGTCTACGTCCCCCACTGTCGATTGATTCATAATCTTCCTTCACAGGTTCATCTGTAGGTAAAAGAGCTTTCACTCTGTCCATTTTTATGCACATGTATGCGATCTCCAGCCACGCGCTTAAACGCATACGCGTGTCTGCGTGTAACTGTGCCTGTCTGCATGTGTGAGAGTGCATGTATGCGCACTGTGTTTGTCTGTGTCTGCATGTGTTTGGGGGTTCACTTACCCTCGAGTCTGACTGAGGATTCTGTTTATTCTGTATCCTTTGACGCATCTAGTTTTGATCTTTATCGCAAGACATCAAAAATAAGAAAATAAAACAGCATTTCCGCGTCTCTCTTTGTGTGTGTGTGTGTGTGTGTGTGTGTGTGCGCAGTTGATCTGCGATCTGTTCAGAGACGCCCCCGAGAGGCCGTTCTCTACATTGCCCTCTCCCTTCCGCTCTGCCTTCCGCTCTGCCGTCTCGGAGGTCTCGGAGGAGGACGCAGCAGGCGGACAGGACGGGGGGGAAATGGGCGGAGGCCCCATGAGGGGGGGCGGGGAGAGGGAACACGCGGCGACGCGCCTGGGCCAGGAGGTGGTCCAGTTAGTTGAGGCTGTGCTCTTCCGCCTTGGGGGAGCTGGAAGGGGGGAGCTAGCCCAGATGAGCCTGACCGAGCTATGCTCCGTTCTTGACGCAGCCAGCCTCGTGAGGGCAAGGGACGTGATCTTGCTGAAGGAAATCTCGGCCTGCCTGAAGGTGGGCCTACCTGTCTGCATGCCTGTCTGTCTAGCAGCCCTGCAAATTGAGGAACGCAACGAGATCTGTGCTCTCTCCCGCTTTTTTGCCTGTCCGACTTCCCGACAGTGGCTTGTTCAGTCCTGTTCTCTGGAATAGATCTCGTTGTAAGTCTATGTGTGCGTGTGTGTGTGTAAGCTCACTCTTGCGGGTGAACAGGCCGAATCAATTTATCCAGATTTCTCGCTCTTTTTCTTTGGAGCTGGTGCCTGGATAAGAGTATGAATTAGTGAGCACATCTGTCGATCGATCACACTCGATGATCAACCTTCCTTCCTTCGCTCCTTCGATCCTTCCTTCCTTCCTTCCTTCCTTCCTTCCTTCCTTCGCTCCTTCGATCCTTCCTTCCTTCCTTCCTTCCCTGTTTGTGCTGTCTGTGCGTGGAGGCAGGACCACGAGGGGGTCCTGTTGGGGGGAGACAGGAGCGGAGGGAGGGGCCTGACGAGTGAGGGCATCCGGTCGTGGGTGTCGATCTTCAGGGCGTATGGGGTTTTGGACTTTTGGGACTCAGGAATTCTGGAGATGGTCAGGGACGTCGTCAGGAACGGGATTGCACAACAGGTCGGTGGTGCGTCTGTCTAGTTGTTGTTGATTTCTCTTTCTTTCTTTCTTTCTTTCTTTGTTTCTTTCTTTCTTTCTTTCTTTTCTTTTCTTTTCTTTTCTTTTCTTTCTTTCTTCCTTTCTTCCTTTCTTCCTTCCTTCCTTTCTTTCTTTCTTTCTTTCTTTCTTTCTTGCTTGCTTGCTTGCTTTCTTTCTTTCTTTCTTCCTTCCTTTCTTTCTGTTGGGGGTCTATCAAGAAGGGGGGGAACGGGGGAAGGGGGTTCGGTGAGAGGATTGGTGGTGGTGTCACGAGGGGGATCACGCGACGATCTTTCTTTGTTCTTATGTAGTATGTGTGTGGCGGTAGAAACTTGTCCTTTCTTGTGAGCTGCTGCCGGTTGATGTTATTTCTCTCTCCGAAAATGCGAAACCCCCCCCCTCGTGTGTGTGTGTGTGTTTGCAGGTGGACGTCCTCTACCTGTCTGGTTTCCTGATTTCTCTCCAGAGAATCCGGCTGAGGGATGAGGAGATCCTGGGGGCCTTTGCAGAGAGAGCCCTGGAGGTGCTGGGGGGGCCTCAGGGATTCAGATTGAGGGAAACCTCTCAGAACAGACTCAGGTGCACTCGCAATATGATGGCTGCGTTGGCATCGTGCAAGTTCTTCCACACAGGCCTCTTCGAAATGGTTTGTCTGTCTGTCTGTCAGTCTAAATGCTTGGCTGTCTGGATGTCTAAATCTGCCCGCCTCTTTCACGCTCGCTTGACCGTTTCGGAAAAGATTGTTAAATGCTCTCTCGTACTCTGTCAGGGTTCTTCATGGGTTGTCAGTGTGGCTTTGTCTCTTCCATAAGTTCCCGTATGGATCATTGATTCATTCATGAGAACTCAGCATAGATTGAAAACTAATTCACAATCTTCTTTGAGTGACCGCAGGTGCACAGATCTCTTCTGCAAGAGGCCCGAAGTGGAGACCTGTCTGCCTACCTCACTGCCCACCCGTACTCTGTTCAGACCCTCACCCAGATGGCGTGGTCAGTAGTTTGAGAAGTCTGCTAGCTCGTCAAGCAGTCAGTCTGTCTCAACTCCACCTGGCGACACGCAAGAGAGAGAGCTGAGCCTGGCATTATCATACAGACACACATAAAAAAGGCAGTCGGACAAAAAGAAAAGGGGAGACTGACTTCGTGAGAAGAAGCAGTGAGCGCTTCCGACCTCATTCCTTGTGACCCTCTGTTTGAATATGGATGGATGGAAGGAGGAGGGCAAAGGAGAGAATGCTGGGGTCGTGCCTTTCGTCGCCGTCGTCTTCTCTGCTGCCTCTCTGCCTCCCTCTCGCACTGCATCTCTCATGCCTCTGCGAGTGCTTCTTCATGAAGCTGTCTCTTTCGCTGAGCCCCTCTTTCTCTGTCGGGAACGGAAGAATTTTATATCTCGTGCCTCCAGTAGGCCTTACTGTCTCTTGCCCTTACTGTCTCTTTACGTGTCTGTATGCATTTCCGAATATGTGTGTGCGCACATTTGTTTCTGCAGGGCTCTGACAATGGGGGGCTTCCACATGACTGAGGGGTTCCATGAGATCTCTAGAGAGGTCGGCTTGCTTGCTTGCTTGTTTGTTTGTTTGGGGGTGTTTGATAGTGGATCTCTGGGATTCATGTCCTCTTTTTTTTCTGCTCGTGTTCTCTCTAGTACGTCTGCGTGTGTCTGTTTGTTCCTCTGCACATATGTCACTTGTGTCTGTCCGCAGCTGTGGAGACACATCGACATCACGGACAGGACCTATCCTCGTCGCCTCTTCACGGTACGTCGAGGGAGATTTGAAGAAACGTGAACAACACACATGAGAATGAGGAAAAGCAAATGAACTTCGCCAGCGAGTGCCCAAAAGAACGCAAGAGAGAAGAGGGGACACACTGTGTTCGTGTCCCCCACCCGTCACCCCCCCCTCCCTTCCCTTCCCTTTCCTTCCCTTCCCTTCCCTTCATGCACGGGATTCGGCTTTTTGAAGAAATCTTCTTCGTACTGTCGATCGATAGTTCCCTTTGTCTGTCTCTTTTGATGACTCTCTTTTTCTGCTATCTTCTTGTGACTCACGCAGTTGGCCGACGCCTTCTGGGCAGAGACGATGCCGTCTCTGGAGGAGTCTGCAGTCTGTCCGGAGATGAAGCAGAAGATGTATGAGGTCCTCACGGACGAGAATAATCAGTCAGTCTGGCTGGCAGGCAGGCAGGCAGTCGAGCAGTCTGTCAGTACTGTGCGGCTCGATGCCCGGTGTGGGTCATTTGACCCTGTGACGTCCTTAAACGCGCACACACGGCCCATGCACCCCTCTACCCAGGTACCGAAGGAAGGGACGTGCAGCAGGGCAGGCACACAAATTGAATTAAACAGTCAAACAGGTGAATGAAAATTGCTCTCAAGCAAAGAGGCACACGCAAACGCGCAATCCCACAAGCACCCACAGGTATGCAGAAAAGAAAGAACACGGACCACATTTCCGAATGGATTCACTCTTCCCTCCTGCAGGCGCCTCCTGACACGCAACCAGCGCCACAGCCGGAGGGAGCTGTTCGTCGAGGAGTTGGGGGAGATCCTTGACAGGTTGGTCGGTCGGCTGGGGAGGCAGTGGGGAGGTTGGGGTGTCTGGCTGAATGAATGTTGTATGTCGAAGCGAAGAGTGGGAGAAAGGGCGCGAAAAAATCGAGCGAGCGTACTTTCACACTCTCTGTTCGTGTTCTTAATTCTCTCCCCCTTCGACACGGTCACCGAGGTCTGTCTGCCTCGTGTCTTTCAAAGATTTTGCGTTCCTTCCTTCCTCCCTTCCTCCCTTCCTCGTTGCTTGCACGCATAAACGAATTACGTGCAGGAACTCCATCTCCTACACGACCTTTGCCGATGCCAACCCTCTGATTGTGGACGTCTCCATCAACGTCGGTGGAGACGGGCAGACCGAGACGGCAGCTGCATCTAGCTCTTGTGAAGGACAGACGGCACAAGAGGGGGGAGAAGCAGGAGAGCAGCAGCAGCCAGCGGAGGGGGCACCAAAGGTCGCAGTGCAGTGGGTACCCTCGAGATGGTCTGTCTGTCCGTCTGTCTGTCTGTCTGTCTTTCTGTCTGTCTGTCTGTCTTGTCTGCCTGTCTGCCTGCCTGCCTGCCTGCCTGTCTGTCTGTCTGTCTGTCTGTCTGTCCGTCCGTCTGTCTGTCTGTCTGTCTATCTGTCTGTCTGTCTGTCTGTCTGTCTGTCTGTCCGTCCGTCTGTCTGTCTGTCTGTCTGTCTGTCTTTCTGTCTGTCTGTCTGTCTGCCTGCGTGCCTGCCTGTCTGCCTGTCTGCCTGTCTGTCTGTCTGTCTGTCTGTCTGTCCGTCCGTCCGTCTGTCTGTCTGCCTGTCGGTTGGTTGGTTGATTATCTTTCTTTGGTCTTTTTGTCCTACAAGATGCAAGTGCAAGGGCATGTGTGTGTGCGTGTGTGTGTGTGTGTGTGTGTGTGTGTGTAAGTATGCGTCCGTCTGTCTGTCTGTCTGTCTGTCTGTCTGTCTGTGCGAGCGTGCATCTAGTGTGAGGTGTGTTTTTGTTTTCTAACGCGTGTTGCATCATTCGTGCAGTCGGGCGCGTCAGGAGAGGATGCTGCTCTGCAATTTCTCACTCTCTTCCTCTTTCTCTCCCTCCCTCCTCCTCTGTTTTTTCTTGGTGGCTTTCCAAATATGTTTGTGGGCTTCCCGATGCAGACCTCTCCACGAACCTGGGTTTGTTATTCTTATTATTCATCCTCTCCGTGTGTGCAGGAGCCTGAGGGATTTGGATAACTCCTGGTACCCTGGAGGTGTGTTTTCTTGGTTTCTTTGTTCTGTGTCTTGGTTGTAATTTTGTCCCTTTTCGTTTCTGCTTCGTCTGCTACTGTAGCAAAGAACACGGAAAAAGGCAGCAAGCAAAAATGCAAAGTTTTTGTATCTGTATCTCTGTTTGTCTGGAATCGCTGTTCAATTTCCGCTCGTCGGGATTTCTGATCTGTCTCTGTCCCTTTATTCTCGTCTCTCGCTGTTCTCTTCTTTTCTCTTTCTTGATTGCCCTCATCTCTCCCTGCACTTCTCTCTCTTGTTCCCCCCCTCCTCTGTGGGTCCAATGCCTTCAGCAAACTTCGTGGAGATCCAGAGGAGTCTGCAGAGGAGAGGTTCGTTCAGTAAAGCCTTGAGGGAACTAGATGACTTTAAACACTTGTACAGCCAGCCGGGGAGAGAGAAACTCAGGGTATTTGCTGCCTTGTGTGAATCAAGTCGTGTAGAAGTCCTTCCTGCCTTTCGTCCTCTGACGGACACAAAAGGACGAAGCCACGTGTGTGGTTCTCATCTGTGCCCAGCAGTGAAGCACTTTCCCCCTCTGTCTCCCCAAACGCCGGCCTGCTCTCCGTCGTCTGTCCGTTCATATCTCGACCTGCATGAGCACTGATGGCGCCTTCTTTATTTCTTTCCCTTTCTTGTGCGTGAAAGAAGGGGAAAAGAAACGCGAAGGAAAGAGAAAGAGAAACAGGCAGGCAGGCAGGAAGGAAGGGCGGACGACTCAGTGAACGGAAAAAAGAAATGACCCCCCCCCCCAAAAAAGGGTCCCATCGTGTGTACATCTCCGCCGACCCACTCCGACATTCCTCCATTGCAGGCTGGACAGTAGCGTATGTGATGGAAAACGAATGGACCCGCAGGAGCTCCATCCAGGAGAGGACCCGGGTGGTCTTCGATGCGCTGGTCTGTCTGTTTGTCTCTTTGTTTCTTTGTTTGGTTGTTTGGTTGTTTGTTTGGTTGTTTTTTTGTCTTTTTTTTCGTCTGTCTGTCGTGTGTGGTCTATCTGTGTGGCCTCTCCCCTTTTGCTTACTTCTCTCTCTCTCTCTCTCTCTCTCTTTCTCTGCCTGCGTGTGTGTGTGTGTGTGTGTGTGTGTGTGCGTGCGTGCGTGCGTGTGTCTGCAGGCCGAAGCTGGTGTTGAGATTGAGGCGGCAGAAGGAGAGAGGCAGCATGAGTTCGGAAGAGAGGCAGGGGGGGGAAGATCTTTTGGGACAGGAGAGGGGTGGGGGGGCTCTGAGGAATTCGATAACGAGAGGGAGGCAGGAGGGGGAGAGGACGACGACGACAGAGAATTTGCGTCTTTTTGATCTTTGAGTCTTTTTCAGCTGCCTGGTGCAATCATTGATTCATAAAGTTTCGTGTCTCAGTCAAGCTCAGTTTTTTGCCCTCTTGATCGTCAGGGCTCCTTGGTGCATTTTATGAATAAGGGAGGCAAGTGTCCGCATGGTTGCAACCGGCCGTGTTCTTCTGAACTCTGAGAGAGATATCTGAAGAAGGGATGCAAGCGTTTCGTCTCCGTCTATGAGGGAGGCACTTGCACGAGAGAGGTAGGCAAATGTGGTTGCATCACCGGTAGACTGTTGATTTCCATGGCACACTCAATCCTGCACAGACACAAAAGAACGAAAATTCGGGACACGGGAAGGATTGATTGCCTCCGCCGCGTTCGCAAAAGAACTCGGAGGATGCACCAGAGAGAGAGAGAGAGAGCTTAGACAGTAGTCAAGGAGTGAGATGGAAAGCTTGGCCATCTTCCACCACCCAGAAGGAAAACGGGAAGGAAAAGGAGATCATGACATATCGTGACCAGTAGAATCCAGTCTGAATCCTGCGTTCTAGAACTTTTGAAACAACCTTTTATGAGTCAGCGTCACTCAATGACTTACTACTCATGCGTAAGCTCGTTACACCTGCATGTACCTGCCTACCTGCATGAGGACCATGATGACGTGACAGAATCTGTAAGAGAGCATTCAAAATAATTTGAATTTTAAATTAACACTGTTGTAGAAATAACACTGCCTCATGTATTAACTGCCGCTTATTACCGCTAAACGCTAGAACAATTAAATGGACAGCCCAAGTTCTGAGTCAACTTCTCACTAGTTCTATAACGATAAATTTCTAGAGTAAACTTAAATTAATGATCGCGATGCTAAGAAAAGGAACAATAGCGATAACCTAGTAAATTGCTAGTAATGATAATGATGATTAAGGCAGTTTTAAAGCTGAGTTTTCTATAGTGATGCTAGTAATGATGATGATCTTCTTGCTAACTCTCCCTAGGACGCAGCTCCGGAGCCCTGGCCCACTGAGCATTTATATATTTTTACTACTGAACGTTGCTCTAAAAGTTTGCACAGCCTGTGCAGCTTTGAGCTGCTCACTGCAGCTGACACTGCTGTTACGGTGATTGATCAGTGCCGTTCCTATAGTGCCTTTAATTGTGAGTCGATCTGCACTGTGCCATGCAAAGTTAAATGGGAAGCCCCGACATCAACCCTGGCAACTGCCGCTCCCCGTCTGGAGGCCGACGCACAGACTCCCACATCTCGCCTGGAACCTGAGCCACGCTCTGGAAACCCAGGGCACTCATAGCGACGGCAGCACAGAGGACGGTGGCTGCTGCGTCCGTGGCTGCATACTCTCTCTGATACTCACGCAGGGGGGGCAGCTGCCAGTTGGACTTCTGGCCGCACCCCTCGCCCTTGAAGAGAGGAACCCCCAACACAGCCTCGCAAATGTCCGAGAGGCCTTTCGGGGACTCCCCCTCAGGCTGTCTCCTCAACGCAGGAGCCACCAACCGGGGCAAAGAAATCACACGACACTCTGAGGGAGCGTCCTGTCCCCCATCATCCGAGAGATGGACCCTTTCAATGAAGGCATCGAAGTCGTCGGCCATACCCAGAGCAACAATGGGAGGCTGTCTGTTCGCCAACAGCCGAGACACCCCCTGCCTCATAGCCCTTCCTCCTTCCCCTACCCCCACCAGGTCGACAAGGAAGATCCTCGGTGAGGAAAGGGACCAGAGAACATCAGGTGACAGGGGAAGGGACAGACCCTCAGAGGCAACTCTACGCACGTCTAGCACTGCTAGTTGCAAGAGCTCTGCAGCCTGGAGTTCGAAATGCATCATCCGGGGGGCCCACTCCATATCAACACCCACCAATGCAGAGGCAGGTAGAGAAGACAGAAAGTCCTCTAGCCTCTCGAAGGACGCAGAGTCACTCACCCAGGTGATCTTGGGCATTCCCCCCCAGTTGAACGATCTCTGCAGAGAGAGATACCCACGCGGAACAGGTCTGCGTTCTAGAGACTTCCTCTTTGCCATCCTATCTAGAGTCTTCCCATCAAGTCTCGCCATCATTTCCCGTGCCCCTTCTCTGATCTCTCCCTCCCTCCTTCTCAGCCTATCCACTGCCCGCCTCACTGCAAGCGGGGTGTCTGAAGGGAGGGAAGAGGGCAGAAGGTCCAGCATCATCGCAGCCCCCACGAACTGCGGCTGCCTTCCTGTCAGAAGCAGATTCCCACACGCGGCAACGTAGTAGGGCCGCCCCGACACGAGGTCGACCAGTTCCTGCAGGCGACAGACTTGAGGGAAAATACAACAAGCAGGGCGCATCCAATGCCTCCGGGGAGAGAGGAATGAACCTATGCAGCCAAACAGCCAGATTTCGGATGAGAGAGACCCATGCAGTTCCTGATGGTGGTGCCTTTGACAGTTCATTGAGAAACGGAGGCACGCGCACGCACGCCTTCAACTGTACGAAGAAACTACAGCTTGCAATGGCGAAAAGACAGGGCAGGCGTTCAACAATACTCACTACGAATGTAATCTGAACTTTTGTTGCTCTGCTATCGGAATCATGTTGACATCTTGGTTTCGCGCTTTCCCCTTTTACTGACTACATCTCCTTTGTTTGTACTCACCGGGTAGTTCCCTCTAACTTCCATGTTCACGATTGCATTCGCGGTCCTCTCCTCCATCTCCGCAGCGTAGTCGGGACACAGCGAGAGAAGATCACTCCCCGACAGTCCCAACTTCCCCACACACGCCGCCACCCGTTTCCTGACGGTCGAGCCGTTCTTTTTCGGGGCGCCCTGGAGAATGGGCTCTACCAAGCGCCGCAGCAGCGTCGCACAACCAATCTCTCCAGCCGCCAAAACCTGGGTATCCATGTTTGCTCCTTCAAAGCTACCGAAAAGCTGCAGTCGGTAGAAATGGCAGAGTGAATTTTTTGGGATCGGTATCACCATCACAGCTTTCTGAAACTTGAAGTTGGACTCCTTGTACAGAAATACACTTCGTGAAGTAAGCTTCACAAAAGTTGATTGGTGATTAAGGGGCCGGTATGCATGCCGCGTCCCCATGTAGAGGGGGCGGATTCAACCTAGTCCCTTCTATTTGTTTTTGTCATGCACCCAGCATACCCCTCTAGGATTGGCTTTGCTCATGCATCGATCATACAAAAGAGCCAACAAATCAGAGGGCAAAAAACGGAGGGTGCAACGAGGAGCAGATGCATGAAGAAACGTTTAATTTTGAGCACCTGCTGTTCCAAAAGAAAGTCACGGACCTCTTTCAGTTCCTCTTCGTGCTTTAGACAGACACTGCAGGCAGGCTGCTGCAGCCAGGGCTCCCCCCGGACCGATTCATGGAGGCCTGCAACTGTGTTCACCGCCTCCTCGCGACGTTTACGGTCCGCCTCCACGCGCCTCCTGCGTTCTTCCGATTCCTCTTCTGTCATGCTCGATTCCTTTCCCTTACGCCTTTTGCGCCCTGCCGATTCTTCGGCTGGCCCCTGCCCCTCGCGACTTGCCTGCACTCATTCACTGCGGAGAATCACACAGATGCACATCAGTAAGGCGCATACATGCGTAAAGGAAGACGAATGCGACACGAGAAGAGAGTGCGACCCTTGATTTTCGTGGGCCCCCTTCGATTCTCAACATGAACACACATGGTGCACCTCAAAGGGGAACAGAGACAGAGAAGAGATGCCACCCAATCAATCAGGGCCGCAGCTAGCAAGGCCCTGACCTCCGATATGTCAGGAAAGGCTTCTGCAACACTCAGAAAATTGAATTCTAGATTGAATGTGTGCACACGTACATGAGTTTGTATCTGGTTATGACGCGACGCAGCAAAACTCACAGCATGCAGAGACGTTTCAGAGCACCAGCAGAAGCCAAAGAAAAGAGGAAGTGACACGCCGTTGAGATGTTCAGTCAGAGGGACAAAGATAGGAAAAGAAAAAACTTTCGGCCCCGTCCGAAATAGTCAGTGACGAAGATACAGCCGGAAAGACATTGTTCTCATCTCTTCCCATCAACCAGTCCGGTGCCATGTCCATGTTTCATACAGTTCCGTCTCACACCAGACTTCTGCAGAGAGCCAAGGTAGTCGTATTTCAAGGAGATGCAGACAGGCACGTGGAGCTTAATGCAGTCAGATGATTGCAGTACAGATCAAGACAATTCACGAATGAGGATGGACCAAGCTCCAAAAAAAAAACTGCAGACAGCGCAGCAACCGACCTCACAAAAAGCCCCATCAGGGCCTGTCACGTCAGTCGCCACCGCCCGTCCATTCTGGTCTTCTGTTCTAACGAACTCGGCCCTGGCGCCATCCGCAAGAGACCTGAAGCCTTCACAATACAGAGAGCTCTGATGAACAAAAAGCTCACCGGTGCCGTCGTCAGGGGTGATGAAACCAAACCCCTGCAAGAAAGAAGGAAGCAATGATGGAAGAAGGAAGTGTGATCTTGCTGCTTTCATGTCTACCTGGAGAAGCGACAGACATCCCTCTTCTCTGGACGACTGCCCCCCCCCCCCCCCCCC
>JAHBMJ010002298.1:0-19990 GCA_018398765.1 Chromera velia | reverse complement strand
CTTCAAGACTGTAGAGAAAGAGGTGCTTTGCATCAGATGAATTTCATGTCATTGAGATGCTTGCACCTTCGCCCTGAAAGTACTTGCAAGCGCTTCCATTCTGGAGACCAACCGATTGAGAGAAAGAAGAGAAGAGACCGATCGATCAACCTGTCAGTCCTGCATATGCAGTGGTGTTTTCGAACAGTCACTTCCGAACAGATGTTCGAATGCTCCAGAGCTTATGTGGAAACGACGTGGTCGAACGTGCAAGTAAACATGTTCGGATCCACTTTCGAACAGGAGGCAAAAACATTTCAGAACAGATATGGTGCGGATAAGAACACTGTTCGGATCCGCGCATGCGGAAAAGTGCAATTTTTCCGCGGATCCGAACATGTTCGTTTCCGCCATGGGACTTGGGTGCATGCGCACGCGCTGCGCCCGGCTATACATCGATCGATATATATCTGACGCAAGCAAGCCTGCGAACGGCCTCGGAAAGCAAGAAAAATGAGAACTTCACGATTGACGCACGCCGGCCAGCCGACCAGGCAGTCGCGCCGACCCCCCCNCCCCCCCCCCCCCCGCGGGAAAAGCCGTAGAACCCCCCCTCCCCCAGGAAAAAAGCCCGGGGATGCAGCTTGTTGCTTTCCGGGGCCACTGACGCACGCATGCATGACGACGCATGCTTTTCTGGTGGTCACCGCAAAATCGGGTAATCGGGTCTGAAGTCCACCTGATGTACGCACATTTGGTGTACATTTAGCCTTTCGGGGCCGGGTTTTTGCCGAAAGATAGTGTGCACGCGTGCATGCATACACGTGGGCTGGGGTTATATTATGTTATATAGGATCGGGGTACTGCGGGCATCTCCTCTACAGGAGTATCCTACCCCTATATTATGCATAGTGTGGAGTCCTACCCTGTGGTGCCATCCTCTGTGGAGTCCTACCCTGTGGCGCCGCCCTCTGGACCCTCGCATACGTTGTATCTGAATGAGCCCGTGTGCCGACGCCATGCTCCGCCACCGCGTGTATACGCAATCGACTTGCATACATGTACGTGTCGCGCACGTCAATCAAAGTTGTTGAAGTCGAGTTTGACCTTCGCATTTAAGTATACAATATATTACTTGAGCAACAGATAGTATCATTTGAGTCTGATGTCTGTTTGTCATAGATCGGGAGTCTGAGACTCTGAGAGAGAGGAACAGAGAGAAGCATAAGTAAAAATTGTACACTGATAGAATGGACCCAGCTGATTGGAATACCAGATCGCTCTAGAGCTAAACCTTCTATAAACTGTTGCCTGAATGAGTGTTGTTCACGTTCCTTCTCTAGAATTTCCCTAAGGTTCTTGTCCTCGCTTTACCTTCTGTCTGGACGCCACAAGGCGGCTAAACAGGAGGGACAAAGCATTGTGGTGAACGCTCAGCTTGATGAGTATCGACTCTCGTGTACCTTCTGTGATGGAGATCAGATCTGTCTCTTTGCGCAACAGTTGAAATCCTATTACAACAATATGGGCATGGTCAAGCAAAGACCGTGAGTAGGGGAATTCAGCGTCCCTTTGCGTCCCAAGCTGCCTGGAGCCCTGTTTCGGAGATCCCCTTCGAGTCTGATTCTGGACTTTGCTTTGTCCTTCGGTGGAGAGCCCGCAGATCATTGGAGGTCGCCAAAGCCGATGGTGGAGACGTTGCTTGGTGTTGCTCGGGACTTTGAGGAGCCTGATGTTATTGAGAATGCCACCTACAAGCAGATCGCAATCCAAATCTAAACAGCCAGTTGAGTGCTTTTCTTATATCTGCTGATTCTGTAACTGTCTCCGTCTTCCGAACAAGAGTTGGCTGATCACCTTCGCTTGTCTTTGCTGTTAGTTGCTTGCTTGTCTACGCAAGGCTAACCACCTTCGTGGCCTGCAAACACCTCTAGCGTGTCTGGGTCTGCCTGGACTGGTCCTCCGGCAGCGTCTAAATACAAGAAGACGCCCTTCGTCTCTCCATGTGCCTGCAATGCTACCATTTTCTTCAAAGAGAGAGCTTGTCGTTTCTCGCTGTCCGGGTGTCGTGCGGATCGTTTGATAAGTGGCCGTTCGATCGAGTGCGTGAGACTGTGCATGCATGTTAAACAGACAGAAGGGACAGGTGGCGGCGTACCACATGGACCAACGCAGTGATGGCCGGTGTGCCAGCCGGGGAAGGCCTTCAACTCTGGGACCCCGACGCAGTAAGCCTGGAGTAGGAAGGAGGGGAAAGTAAGAAAAGGGTACAAAATGATATCGAGCCTGCCCTCGACGGTAAGAGAGGCAGAAAGGTCGTGGCAGACCTACTGAGAGATAGAGTAAGGCACACGGCAGCTGCCGCTTCGTCTTTCACTGGCGCTGGCACATTTTCAACTAAGCGGGAAGGGCAAGAGGGGGTTGTGGGAGAAGGGGGGGGAAGGGGGAAGAGGGGGTGAAAGCGGGGGACAAAGGGGAAGGGAAGGGGAGGGAAAAAAGGGGGGAAAGAGGGGGAGAGGGGGGTTGCTTCGGGGTAGGGGGGCGAATTGAATCGAGGCTGGCCGAGAGCATGCGAAGTACTAGCGACTAAGTGTGACTGGAGCGTCTTTTGTCCGGAGTTGAGAGTTCATATATCAAAAGGAGCAGCAAGGGGATGAAACGAGACAGAAAGAAGAGACAAGATAAAAAGAGACCAGCGGGGTAGTCTGCAATGTGTTCGGTCCCTTCCCTCCCTCCCTTTATGCAGCTACTGACACGCGCGGAGTGTGTTTGTGCTTGACGAGACTGTCGAGTCCTTCTATCGATGAGGACTCCAACTCGATTGCCTACCCCTACGTCAGCTACGTGTGAAAAGGGCAGAGGACTGCCTGATTATCGCCGCCATGTGCTTATGTCTGCGTGTGCCCGCGACTGCGTGTGACCGCCCTTGTGCCCCTGCACTGAACTTGGGGGGGGAGTGAGCATTGCAAGGCTGAGCGTCAAAGAGGCGGACTGCGAGAACAACAAGCCGAGTACCACATGTGCCGCATATTCCAAACTTCTGGAGCTCCTTTTGGAAGAGTGACCTTTCTTCTCTCTCGGCTTCTCTTCTTTGTGTGTGGCTTCGCAGTCAGACCCCTCGTGTGGCTGAAAGCACGAGCGCACGAAGGGGTGCCTTCATTCACTATTTCTTTTTTGTTTCCGTCTGCTGCTTTAAAATGTTTTGTGTTATCCCCGGTTTCTTTCTTTGAAAGAAAAAGACTGGAAGAGGCCGAAGAAAAATGAGTAGAGGAGGAGCAAAGAAAGAACAAATCTTGAGAGAAACAGAAAGAGATGTCTGTTTCAACGAGAAGAGAAGAAGAAGAAAAAAAAAAACGAGGGAATAGCCCGTACATGTCTCTTTGTCCCTTCTGTATCTTCTCCCTGCAGGGGGAATCCGATGTCGGTGCTTTGGAAGCCCTTTTGGGTCTCTGGGTATCGCCTCTCCCCCCCGCAGCACGGGAGTTGATAGGAGCCTTGGTGGAGCCAGCCCCTCTGTGCAAGCATCTGCATGGAGCCAGATGATGTGTCGGCAAGCGTCTCCCTCCGATAAGTCTGACTAGGTGCCGTTCATTCGTTGATATCTGTTTTTGGGTGTTTGGTCGATCTACGGTATTATTAACAACAGGCGAAGACGCGTATGCAATCTTCGGGAAGGAAGTGAGATAGAAGAAAGAGAAGGCAGAGAACGGAGAGCAAAGCGAGAATGAGAAATAAGGGAGCGAAAGAGAAAAAGATGAAAAAAGAAAATATAGAAAGCTAGGTAGACGACTGTGAGCGTATGTATCGGCATGGAGATGCATGCGTGCATGTGACCGCATGGGCCTAACTGTGCCTCACTGTGTCTTTCTCTCTGTTGCTCTTTCTATCTAGCATTTCTGTCTCATTCTTTCTTTCGCGGAGATCTGAGAGGTTAATGGAAAGCTGGAAAAACGTAAGACCTTGCGTTGGGAAGCTTGCGGCTGTCGAGTGACGGGCTCTGCCGTCAGGTAGAGATGGTGTGCTTTTGTAGGCCACGAGCAAGCCAACGTCCCTAAAACTGGTTTTTTGAGGAAAGACCTGGTGGGTTGGCATTGCCGGCGAGGCAGTGGTGATAGTATCTTTGCGTACATTAATCTGATTGACTTGCATCAATGGGAGGAAACTTTTCTGCTTGTCAGCTTTAAATATATTCGCGTCTGGATTTTTTTGACTACCTCCTTGAAGGTGTTCTGTTGGTTGCATGGGTTTACATTGTGTCTAGTTGATCATATCCTTTTACTCGCCTTTTTTCCCTTTCCGCGCATGCTCGAATGTGTTTGACTGATCGCGGAGACGCGATTTTCTTGTCCGTGGCCGGGGGGGATCTGTGGAGTCCTACCCTATGGTGCCGCCCTCTGTGGAGTCCTACCCTGTAGCGCCACCCTCTGGACCCTCGCATGCGTTGTATCTAAATAAGCCCACGTGCCGATGCCATGCTCCACCGCCGCATGTATATGCAATCAACTTGTATGTATGTACGTGTCGCGTGCGTCGATCAAAGTTGTTGAAGTTGAGTCTGACCTTCGCATTCAAGTATACAATATATTACTCGAGCAACAGATAGCATCGTTTGAGTCTGATGTCTGTTTGTCATAGATCGGGAGTCTGAGACTCTGAGAGAGAGGAACAGAGAGAAGTATAAGTAGAAATTGTGTAATGATAGAATAGACCCAGCTGATTGGAATACCAGATCGCTCTAGAGCTAAACCTTCTATAAACTGTTGCCTGAATGAGTGTTGTTCACGTTCCTTCTCTAGAATTTCCCTAAGGTTCTTGTCCTCGCTTTACCTTCTGTCTGGACGCCACAAGGTGGCTAGACAGGAGGGACCAAGCAATAGTTTATTTCTTTGTATTACCCTGGTTCGCCCCCTGAGAGGGAATAGTCTTTGGGCAAAACTGCCGTCTGACTTAATAAATTACTTGATAACGTTTGAACTGGACAGATGCTTACTCAATCCGATGTGTCATTAATTAGCTTAACTGGTAGCATTGTCCCGCGGCAGAAAAAAACCCAACCGGCTACTCAAATCTTGACGTTAACTTAAGCTTCAGGGAGCCCCGTGCCAAGCAAAGAAAACCAGTGCATTTACGACACTGATGAAAAACCTTCAAGACACATCACACGACCCTCTTACCCACCCCCCGGTTCCAAGCGGCACAAAATTTTTCGTCGTCGAATCGTTGATAGGCGTGGTGATGTTCTTCATTATTAAATTCAACAATATTCATTCATTCAATGACATTCATCCATTCATTACCGCCCTACAAGCGCCGGGCCAGTCAGAGTCACTGTGGTCCAGTAAGAGCGGTCCTGTGGGAGTGGTCTAGTCAAAGTGGTCCGGGAAGAGCAATCCAGTCGAGTCCGGTGCCATCCATCCATCCATCCATTCATTCATTCATTTATTTATTCATTCATTCATTCATTCATTCATTCATTCATTCGTCCATTCATTCATTCATTTATTCATTCATTCATTCGTCCATTCATTCATTCGATCATTCATTCAAATTCATTCATTCATCCATCCATTCATTCATTCATTCATCCATTCATCCATTCCTTCATTCATCCATTCGTCCATTCATTCCTTCATTCATTCACGCATTCAGTCACTCATTCATTCATCCATTCGTCCATTCATCCATCTATTCATTCATCCATTCGTCCATTCATTCTTTTCTTCATTTATTCACGCATTCAGTCATTCATTCATTCATCCATTCATCCATTCATCCATTCATCCATCTATCCATTCATTCAGTCATTCATCCATTCCTTCATTCATCCATTCATTCATTCATTCATTCATTCATTCATCCATTCATTCATTCATTCATTCATTCATTCATTCATTCAATGACATTCATCCATTCATCCACTCACCCTTCCATTCATTCATCCATTCATCCATGCCTCCATCCATCCATTCATTCATCCATTCATTCATTCATTGATTCATTAAAATTTATTCATTCATTCCTTCACTCAGTCATTCATTCATTCATTCATTCTTTCATTCATTCATTCATTCATTACCGCCCTACAAGCGGCCAGTCAGAGTCACTGTGGTCCATTGAGAGCAGTCAGGTGGTCCGAGAAGAGCGGTCCAGTCGGGTCCAGTGCCATCCATCCATGTAGCCATCTATCCATTCACTCATTCATCCATTCACCCATTCACCCATTCACTCATTCATCCATTCAATTAATGACATCGATTTATTCACTCAGTCAATGACATTCATCCATTCATTCATTCATCGCATTTATCTTCGTCTTCTCTGACGAAACAAGAAGGTCGATTCAGTCAGGGCGGTCCCTACAAAGTGGGCTAGTCAGAGTCACTGTGGTCCAGTGAAAACGGTCTTGTACAAGCGGTCGAGTCAAAGAGGTCCGGGGAGAGCAGTCCAGTCGGGTCCAGTGCCATCATCTATCTAGCCAGCCATCCATCATCATCCATCCATTCCTTCCTTCCTTCCTTCCTTCCTTCCTTCCTTCCTTCATTCCTTCATTCATTCATTCATTCATTCATTCATTCATTCATTCGTCCATTCATTCATTTATTCATCCATCCATTCATTCATTCATTCATTCATTCATTCATCCATTCATCCATCCATTCATTCATTCGTCCATTCATCCATCCATTCATCTATTCATTCATTCATTCATTCATTCATTCATTATTCATTCATCCATTCACCCTTCCATTCATTTATCCATTCATCCACCCACCCATTCATTCATTCATTCATTCATTCATTCATTCTCTCATTCACGCATTCATTCATCTATTCATCCGTTCATCCATGCATCCATCCATTCATTCATTCGTTCATTCATTCATTCATCCATTTATCCGTTCATCCATGCATCCATCCATTCATTCATTCATTTTAAAATTTTATTCATTCATCCATCCATTCGTCCATTCATCCATTCGTCCATCCATCCATTCATCCTTTCATTCATTCGTCCATTCATCCATTCATCCATTCATCCATCTATCTATCCATTCATTCATTCATTCATCCGTTCATCCATTCACCCTTCCACTCATTCATCCATTCATCCATCCATTCATTCATTCATTCATCCATTCTGAATCATCCATCCATTCATCCATCCATCCATTCATTCATTCATTCATCCATCCATTCATCCATTCATCCAATGCAAACGGTCTGGAGTGGGACAGTCTCTTCTCACCTCTCCTCTCCTGACTTTGAAGGGGCTGTGATGGAATGGCCGGCGGGCTGTGTTCGTGGTGGATGCGGCGTTGAGGAGGGGCCGGATTGGCGAGTGAATGGAGGTATAGAGGCAAACTGCATCTGTGGGCGGTGGCAGCATGTGACGGCTGCAGTTTATGGAAGCTGGAGGCGGTCGGTGGTCCGGTGTGAAGAGAGGAGCTGCGTGGTGTCTAGTGTGGTGTTGTGGGTCTTGTGAGCAAGCCTTGAGTACGTCTTGCAAGATTCGTGCGTACCTTCGGAGGAGCTAGGGGAACGGGCCGTCGACTTGCTTGTTCGAAGTGGGCGTGCATGCATGCATGGAATTGTGGCACATGCATGCTTTATGATATGGTGGGCGCAGTGGTGGGTGGCTGGGTGCTGCAGTGCCGAAGGCGGTGGGTAGTAAAGCCCCCTGTGGCCTCTGTCGTTCGTATTTCTGTTTTCTAAGTGCCCCCCGCTTCGCTTTCCGGGGCCATACGCGGGCTCTGCAGGCGCCGCCACGCCTTCCACGCATCCGAAGGTTCTGCGTGCGTAAATCCGTCCTACCGATACAGAGACCCTATACATGCACTACTAAGCTACACACATGTATTGCACGTACGTAAGAATTGCGTCGGTCCAGACTCATTGCTGTGGCTGTGGAACTGCAACGCGGCCGGCTTCCCTCTGCCAGATTGTGACCTGAATTACCTCGTGAAAGCGTCAAAAGTTCCTCGCACAGTCAGACATCAAACAGACGCCATCGATGCTAAAGCAAGACATCAAAACAACAGTGAGAGCTTGCATGCGCACCTTTTGATTTTCCCACTGATCACAGAGGCCGTCGTCTGTCCCATGTTGCATTTAGAGCAGACACATCCACAGCTTCCCTTGCAGAGTCGGTGTGTGCAATTTCCCCGATGACATCAAGGGTCAAAAGACGACCTTCCATGTGTTCCGTTGTCTTGACTCCTTTTCTCCTCGTCGTTTTCCTCAAGCCGACTTCGGTTTGCGCAGAGGTCTCTCTGTCTTTGCCAGACGGAAACGACGGAGATGACCTTCTACAGGCGTCTGTGTCCAATCTCCTGGGGTCTCTATTCGATCAGATAGAAAACCCATTTCGGTCTCCTTCCCCCTCCCCAGCCCCCTCTCGCTCTCGTTCCACAGACTCTCTACTGATCCCCACCCCTGAAGAGCTCTTAACCGACAGCAGGCACATAAAAGAGCTCCCAAAGTTCCAACCACCCTTTCCCGATCCCCCCTTTCCCCATAGCAGAATGGAGCAAGAGAGCTCTCACACAGCGCAGCTTCCAGAAAACTTTGTCAGACTGAAGCGCATGCAGCCACCGGGTTCGTACGCAGAGGCGGACCCGGAAGACACCCCGAGTCCCGAGAGTCCAAAGCAGGGGTCTTGGACTGTGCTTTCAGAAGAAGAGTGTAAATGGTTCTGTTGGAAGCCCGATCATTTTGAGAAGGGGGGGGGAGATCTGCAAAGCGGGGACTTTGAGAAGGCCTGTCCCGGTCAGTTAAGGCACTTGCGACACCTGTACATTCCCTATTCATCGGACGCCAGACTCAGTGTTGAGGGCGTGCGAAAACCGGCAGAGCTGGCGCTGACGCTCCGAGAAATATTGCTGGAGAATCCGGCAGCGCTAGAGAAGTGGAAGGCCGAGACACCGGAAGGCTCGACAAGGACCTCATTTCTGCAGCACTTGGAGGAGACGGCGGGGGCGTGTGAGAACTTTCAACTGGGTGGGATGGGGCTCGAGAAGTGTTCTCGAGCTTTGAAGAACCACTTTCGGGGTGTGTCGAAATCTGGAATTCGGTGGCAGAACGTATATCTGCAGACTTGGGTGCATCGGAACTTCTGCTTCCCCCCAGGGCATGGAATTGAGCCTCCCCTTACACCTAGAAGCACTCAGAGCACCAAGGCAGATGAGGATTCAGCGGGCCTCGGGGGGAACAGTGAGTCAGACACGCCCACGGATCACGGAGGAAGGACACTCCGAGGCCAGCAGTTTGTTTTCAGACAAATGTACATGCACTTCCCAATGACCTGATTGATGCTTATGAGTTTTGATCTTCTGAGTTTGTACGAAAGGAAGACAGACCTCTTTCGATCCGCTTTGCCCCTTTTTAACATCGTCACTTCATTCTTGCTTTTCATCCTTTCTCTCCACTGTGCAGAAAAGAACCCAGAGCACAGGGACATGGGGCAAAATGCGAAAACGGCAGAAGAGAGCCGGCACCTTCCCCTCCCTCAACAGAGTGGAGAGCCAGCCCACCCCGACAACACGAACAGCAACGCTAAACAGTCACTCAAGACACCCCTTCGGCAACATGAGACAGAAAAACTTCATAACAAGGCGGAAGAAGAAGGGCCTGAGGAGACGGGGGGAGCGCTTTCATTGTCTGGTTCTGTGCTTTCGGAGGGGCAGTGCAGGTGGTTCTGTTGGAAGCCCTCAGTCGATGAGTTTGAGAATCACAAGAAGGGGGGAAGGGGGGGGTTACAGACCGTGGACTTTGAGAAGACCTGCCCCGCACAGTCGAAGCACCTCCGTCACCTGAACGTTCCCTCCTCAGCTGACCCCAAAATCAGTGCTGCAGGGATATGGAATGCAGCGGGCTTGTCTTTGAAGCTGAAGGAGGTGTTGGTAGACAATCCCTCAGCCCTCCAGAAGTGGAAGGCCGAGACCCCCGACAGTCCCAGGCGAAAGGCTTTCCTTCGGCACTTGACAGAGACCGCAGAAGTGTGCAAGAACTTCAAGATGGGGGGGGGACAGCTTCAGAACTGCATTCAAAGTCTCAAGCATCACTTTCAAAATGTGCCTGAATCTGAGATTCGATGGCAGAACGTGTATGTTCAGACATGGGTGTATCGAAATTTCTGCACACCCACGGGGCCGGGGAAAGAGACGGGTTCTGACGGGACCTCTACAACAGTCCCGTCAGATAGCGGCGACGGAAGCAGAGACAGAGAGGGTAAAATGATTGGGTCTTTGCCTGAGGGTAGCAGAGATGAACAGCCCCCCAAGAAGACAGGCACAGAGGCGGATGAAGCCTCAGAGCCTGACTCTCAAGGGAGGAGGGAGGGGGAGACGCCGACGGGGCCTGACGGTGGTGGGAAGAAGTAGCAGATGGCCCCGGGAGAGGGAGGAAAGGACTCTCAGGGGGAGGGCCCAGCACCCTCTTCAGAAGATGAACCATCGAATTCGAGCAATCAACCGGAAACTAAGCTTTTGAAGCACCCAATTCCTAAGAATGAAGAAGAGAAGGCAGTTGAGGGGAAAGAGAAAGGGGGGGTGGAGAAGAAGAGAGAGGAGAAGGGTCCCGGATCGCTGGCAGGGTCTGAGTCAGGGCCTGTGCTTTCGGAGGGGCAGTGCAGGTGGTTCTGTTGGAAGCCCTCAATCGATGAGTTTGAGAATCACAAGAAGGGGGGAAGGGGGGGGTTACAGACCGCGGACTTTGAGAAGACCTGCCCCGCACAGTCGAAGCACCTCCGTCACCTGAACGTTCCCTCCTCAGCTGACCCCAAAATCAGTGCTGCAGGGATATGGAATGCAGCGGGCTTGGCTTTGAAGCTGAAGGAGGTGTTGGTAGACAATCCCTCAGCCCTCCAGAAGTGGAAGGCCGAGACCCCCGACAGTCCCAGGCGAAAGGCTTTCCTTCGGCACCTGACAGAGACCGCAGAAGTGTGCACGAACTTCAAGATGGGGGGGGGACAGCTTCAGAACTGCATTCAAAGTCTCAAGCATCACTTTCAAAATGTGCCTGAGTCTGAGATTCGATGGCAGAACGTGTATGTTCAGACATGGGTGTATCGAAATTTCTGCACTCCTAGGGGAACTGCTGAAGGACCCCCCAAGAAGGCAGGCACAGAGGCGGATGAGGCAACAGAGCCTGACTCTCAAGGGAGGAGAGAGGGGGAGACGCCGACGGAGCCTGACGGTGGTGGGAAGAAGAAGCAGATGGCCCCGGGAGAGGGAGACAAAGAGAAGGAAAGGGAGACGAAAGAGAAACAGGGTGATCCTGAAAAAGAGGAGCAGAAGAATGTGGAAGAAGAGGAGCGGGGGGGGGGGGGGGGGGGGGGNAGGTGGGGGAGGTGGGGGTGGCGGAGGAGGGGGGTTAGAGGGAGATGAGAAGAAGGAGAAGGAGAAGGAGAAGGAGCTTCAGACGGGTGTGTCTGGACCCTGGCTCTCAGAAGAAGAGTGCAGGTGGTTCTGTTGGAAGCCTGACCACTTTGAGAAGGGGAGGGGGGATCTTCAGAGCAGTGACTTTGACAAAACCTGTCCCGGCCAATTAAGGTACCTGCGGCATTTGTACATTCCTTTTTCATCCGATGCCCGTGTTAGCACAGAGGGGATTCGGAAGCCTGCCGAGTTGGCGTTGAAATTGCAACAGGTGTTGTTAGACAATCCTGAAGCGTTGCAGAAATGGAAGGCCGAAACCCCTGAGGGTCCGACAAGGGAGGAATTTCTGCAGCACTTGAGGGAGACGGCAGCAGCGTGCGAGAATTTCAGTGCAGGGGGGGAGGATCTGGAGGGATGTGTGCAAGTGTTCAAGAATTACTTTCACAAGGGTTCAAAAAGCGCAATCAGATGGCAGAACGTATTTGTGCAGACGTGGGTGCATCGAAACTTCTGCAGCCCCCCGGGGAAGGGTAATGGGATCCCAACACCACCCAAAAAAGATTCTGACTCAACGACCACTCAGGAAGACGGGGGGGGGAGGGTCGAGCCTGTGGGGGGGGACGATGAAAGTGTTGGGGGGTCTGGCGGTGTGGTTTTAGAAGGGACTCCCGAGAAAGTGCCCAAATTTGATGACAAGAAAAACCCGGTGTACAGCTCGAAGGAGATAGCACCCAAGTTGGCCTGTAACTTTCAATTCATCAACTCGAGGGGAAATTCATGGATGGCCCAAAGCGAGTCGGGTACGAAGAAGCGTTTCATTTTGGCACTCGTGCTTACGGATTCTTCACCCGGACGTACGCTGAGATCAGTGAAGAGGGGAGTCGAGGTCTCAGTCACTCTTCTGATGGTGAACGTGTGGGAAGATCCGTGGGGGTGTCTCGCCCAAATGGGGGCCGACAGTCTGAGGGTGCCCGGAAAAGGGCTTTCTGGGACCGGCACTTCTGCAGACGGATGGGTTGGCTCTTTTCCTTTGAGAGGAGAGGAGGACGAGGACGAGGATGAGGACCCTGCTCAGTCTGTTGTTCAAATTTTGAAGAAGGCAGAGGAGGAGAAAAAGTGGCCAGAACTTTTTGAAGAAACGGTAAGCAGTGGTGCTTCTCTCTCTCCCTTTCCCTTTTCCCCCCTCTTCTGCGTTCCGAAAGAATGTTGATCTGCTTTTCGCCCACTGTGTGACAAGGCTTCTGACAGCTTTTCCATCTGTTTACGTTCATTCCTGGAGTGCTCTTGTCTCCATCGCATTGTCTCCATCGCATTGTTCTTTGCTTTTCTCTCGCAGAAACGGGGGTCCTTCCTTCCCGATATCCTCGTGATTGTCCTTGACAGAAGAGAGGGAGGAGGGGGGGGGGACGGGGAAGAAGAGAAGACGGGAGACGGACACACGGACCCTGTGACTCCCCCTTTGAAGGACAACGGCAACAGAGAGACGCCCAGAGACTTTGGAGGGCTCCTTGTTGGGAGTCTGACCTCTCATCCTCTTTTCTTCCTCTGGGGTTTCGGGTTCCGATTCTTTTCTGATAGGTCAGTCGGTTGAATTAGAAAGGGAAAAGCATCAGCACTTCTTTGGCGTCTCTGTGTCTCCACGAGTTTGTTTGACTATTCGATGTGCACTGCAACTTGCTCGTATCTGGAGATCTCTCTGCTATGATAATTCTGCCACGCTTTCCTTCCTGCAGGAAGCACGGTGTGGTGATTGTGGAGAGACAGGACGTGGCTCCAAGTTTGTTTATCGGGGTCAACGGTCTGTTTGGGAACTTTCGACTGCACAGACAGAGGGTGCAGGCAGTCCCTTCTCTCCCGCCCTGTGACGAGGCAGTACCTCTGGACAGCGACGAGTGCGAACAGACAGAAGACGCATTGGAAGGCAACCAGATGCAGTGCCCTAGATGGGTCAGTCAGTGGGTTGCATGGGTGTCCCTGCGGTTTCAGACAAATGGCAGTCTTTAGCTCGTCTTAGATGTCAGCTTCGCCGCAATGCCACGAAGTATCGAGCGCTAAAGCAGATCTCTGCATGGAAAGTCATGGGGCAGAAGTGTCTCAAAGCGGCGGCTGATCTTGACCGGTATCGATGCTATTGAATCTTGTAGTTGAATACTTCTTCGAGATAGATTTCCCCTTTGTCCTGCTTGTGTTCTTTCGAATCAATGCAGATTGGAGTTTTGTCCATCGGTGCACAAGATTTGGTCGGTCTTTAGACGCATACATCTGTTTCTCAATGTATCCTCGGAACACCTCTCTCTCTCTCTCTCTGTCTCTCTCTCTGTGTGTGTGTGTGTGTGTGTGTGTGTGGGTGCGTGCGTGTGCGTGTGTGTGCGTGTGTGAGCGTGTGTGTGCGTGTGTGTGCGTGTGTGTGCATTTGTGCGCGTCTGCATTCGGCTGTGTATTGGCAAGTCTCTCTTTTCATCCTTCACACAGATCTCCTTCCCAAGCAAACGGAAAAGAGTTTTGACAACAAAGACAATCCACGGCTGTCTACCTTGCTGTGTCCCTTTCCCCCCGTGCAGGATATTGCCGTCAAGTCAGCACTCCCGCTGGCTGCTGGGAGGGGCTCTGTCGCACTCACACCTGACGGCAGCACTGGAGCTCTTCTCTCACCTGCAGATGCTGAGGTCCCTTCCCGGCCCTCAAGCGGACGACGCAGCAGAGAACTGCGTGGAGGCCTGTCTAGAAATCAGACTCAAACAGAGGGGGGCAGACCTTTGAGAATTTATGCTCAAACTTTAAAAGGGATTGGGTAAGCCAGAATGAGACATGGACTTTCTCCTGCATGTTCTTTTGTGCATTCTTTCAGACATCCCTCTCTCAATTAAACAGGCATCTACACCGTTCCCTCCCCAACGCATTGCGTTTCCTTAATTCCACTTTTCGATCGCATAGTTTCTTTCTCAGAGCTAGGTGCATTTTGTCCTGTTTTCTTTTTACGCGATGCTCAGCTCTACTTTTTCACCATGCATTTCAGTCGCTCCTTTCGGATTTCAAAGTCAGCCAGGTAGTCCAAAAATGAGGCGGGTGGGAGGGGTCATTGAAAGCAAAGGAAAACATATGCGTGCAGTTGTCAATCTTTCTCACTTTGCCAATCTCTCTGCCTGCGTGCCTGCAGGCCCATGGGGCTCTTTGCCGAATCGCATCTCGAGAGGGTCTGCACGGGGGAGGGGTCGCCTGAGGGGGCGTGCATCTCCCCCTGTCTTCCTGAAGGTCGGATAGAGGATTGAAAGAGGAAGAATAAATGAATGAATGAATGAATGAATGAATGAATGAAAAAAAGGGGAGAGAGAGATAACGTCGATTCAGCCAGTGGAAAGAGAGCACTACACTTTCCGAACTTGAATTGAAGCGCTCATTCAGGCAAAGAAAGCCGCTTGGCGAGCAGACTTGAGATCACGACGTCAGGCGATGGCTTAATGCAGTCCAACTTCAATTCGTGCCTGCATGCGGACAATAAAAGAAGGGGAGAAGTCGCCTGTTGAAGCCATTGTTGCCTATTGCAAACAGTCTTTTGGGTATATGTACGTAGTCCTGTTTCTTTGCTATATGCGTGCAGGTGTTCAAGTTTCTATCCCCCCCTCTGTCAAGCATCGGACTGCGCAGAGACCGGTCAGCGTGAAAGGGGGGGGCATCGAGAGAGTGTCCTTGCGGGGGTGTGACAAATTGATTCAGCAACTTGTCGTTCTTCCATTGAGAGGCAAGCAACTCTTTTCCATGCTTTCTCCATTGCATTCCAGCTTCGGTGCATTGCTTCCGATCTCATGTCCTGCTTTTTTCTTTTTTGTACAAACAGGTGAGGGGCTCGCTCAACTTTGAGAAGTGTGTGTCCGTTTTGGAGTCTTCTCTCGAACAGTGGAGAGAGCCTCTGAGTGGAAGCAGCCTGTCGACTCTGCTCCCTCGACTTCGGTCTTCCTCTCGCATGGCCGTGATGGGAGCTCTGTCTGATTCATTGCGGAAGACCTTGGGGGAGAGTCTCTCTGCCGATCCCTTCAGGGATACGGAAGCAGCCGTGAAGAGAGACAGCCTCACGAAGGGTATCGGAGCTGCGGTGGTTGATCTGAAGACACGAAAAGTTGATGTCGTCAGAGGGCCACCAGACGCTGCGGTGAGTTGGGAGCTAGTCAGCCGCTTGCTGGGGGGGTATCCATTAGAACTAGTGTGGATGTTTGCAGAAAGAATCCTTGAGGTAGATCAAACCGTCTCGCTGTGTGTAAGCCAACTTTTAGGTGCGAGGACTTGCTCTTCTCAGATCTGTTCACACTTTAAATTTCTTCTCCAGAGCCCATATGCAGAGCCATGCACTAATCTTCTGTATTGATCTGTTCGCTCCGCTCAGGTGTTGGAGAGTGAGGCGAAGAGACGATGTGTTGGAAAGAGCGGAGCTGTGCAGGTTCGTCTGTGTCCCTTCCTGTCTGCTTCTTAGATTTCCGATTCTTCGACATCTTGTTCTGCCCTATAGACAAGCAATGCGAAAAACATGCCTGGATGCTCGACCTAGCTGTGTTCAACCCAAGCAAACCTTGGAGGGGAAGCAAGGGGATAGATACCCTCTAGTCGTTGCAAGAAGTGCGTGGCCCGACTTTCCACGGTCTGACGCCTGACGCTGCTCGCTGTCCTGTGTCACTCAATTATTTCATTTGAATGAATGGAATGCAGAATGTCGGGAGCCCGGCAGACAGAAAGAGCCAGCAGCTATTTTGTTTTGAGGTCAGATCTCGGAGGCATTCAGAAGCCTTGCAACGCTCTCCCTTTGTCTGTCTGATTTCAAGGAAAGCGCTTAAAATCACCCAGGGAATGCAAACCCATGCCGTCTGAAGGTTCAGAGCCTTGTCACAGCTGAAAGGTCCTTACTGCATGCGCTTTTTTGAAGTGGTCATTCCTCATTTGATTTTTGCCTGCAAGAGTAGTTGGAGTTTAATCACCAACCTATCGGGTGAACGATCAGTCTCACGGTTATTTTAAATTCGGTGTCAATGACATGTATGGGCAAGTTTTTGGCATGCCTCTTGTTGTCCTAGACGTGAATTAATGACTTGCGCAGGCTGCCTACCTGCTGTCATTGCTGAAGTTGTTGAAGCAAAGCCAGCCTGAAGTTCTCCACAGAGCCCTTCTCACGGAGGGAGTGAGGTCCATGACTGGGTCGGAGGTCCAGACTGTAAATCCTTGGGTTGCAGGTCCGTGTTTGTATGGCCGGAGAATTTAAAAAGTATGTAGCTCTCTCTACCCCAATCATAATGTCCGCATTCCAACGCTTTCCAGGGAGTCCTGCCTGATGGCATCATAGGTATTCTCTCTCAGCAAAGCTTACTCCGATCTTTCTTCTCCACACGATGTCTTTTTGCATCTCGGTCATTCTCTTCTTCCTTTCTTTTGGCGCAATCTAATCTGTTGGACTCGCTCGACCGCGTTGATTGCAGGTCAAGTGGCTGCGCTGATTGCGAGAGGATCGCCTCTGGTGGTTCTCAGACAGGCCCCTGACCTGACCCGAAGGGACTTCCAGAGTCTCCGCCCTGCAGGAGGCCTCGCTCAGGCTCCGGATGGGTTTGCTAGTCTTGTTCCTTCTCTGGATCCTGAGAAACTGGGGTTCAACTACAGCGCCAATTTAGACTTTCCGGGGTCCCCTGGGTTCATCCGAACGAAAATGACGCCTGCCTCTCTTTCATGGCTGAAGGACACGCGCCTTGAAATCAGAGATGCGATCGAGCGCAGCTTTTGGAAAGTCGCCAACGATTCCCATGTCGTTGTGGAGGCCCCGGAAAGCACAAAAAATCTCAGTGGACCCCCCCAATCTCCTCAGGCGGGTAGGACACAAAGTCCAAGCGGCAGCATGGGTGTGCCTGCCTCCGAGGCAGGGGAAGGAACCGATGCAGGAGACTACCCAGCAGCGTCCCCGCCCTCTCACCTCCAGGCCTCGCATTTGTCGTTGAAGGGGGGATCCGACTCACAGGGGAGACAGCAGAGCACTGCCACCCAACCTCTCCAAAATCGTCTGATCCTGGAGAGACGGCAGGGTCTCGACGAGGAAACAGACCCTGGAGACGATTCTTTTTTGAGTGCAGAGGATCTGTGGGGGGATTCTGATGAGGGGAGAGAGGCAGCAGAGGTCTTGGCAGGGGAAAGGAAAGGGTCGAGGAGAAGGAAAAGGCATGAAGGCCGACCGAGAAAGACAGAAAAGAGATTGAGGGGGTCTCAACCACTGAGTCAAGGTATATGGAGGCCGTCCGTTTCTTCGTTGCAGTCAGAAGAAGAATCAGAGAATCCAACGCGTCGGTCTCTGTCGATACAGAGCCCCCGTCTTGTCTCTTCTGTGTCTTCCTTTCCGAGAGGAGACGGGAAAGCTGAAGGACCAGGAGAGACTGCCAAGAATCCCACCTGGAGTCTTCACAGAGGAAGACGGAGAGGAATTGCTTTCAGCCTTCCATCCCGCCTTTTGTTATCGGCTGCTGGGGGAGGAAGTGGAGAGAAGAGCAAGGGGACCACGATGGAGGGTGAAGGGAGCGAGTTGCGGTCTGACAGCGTTCCCCTCCCTGTCCGACGATCTCAACCAGACTCTGCAGAGTCGAGGTGGATCAACGGTGGTATACAGAGCCTCCTGAACTCTCTGAGTGCCCCTTTTGAAGCTTTTGCTGAGAACACAAAGGGAGAGCCAGACGAACGAAGACGAGGTAAGACAGACTCCGCATCGGGAATAGAGTTTTTTTAGTAAAGAGTAGACAGGGTCTTACTTCTATTCAAACTGCATGAAAAAAAGCAGATCTAGGTGGAGAGAGAGGTGCTGGGAAAACTTATAGTATGAAGAAGCTTCAAGCTAAAAAAAACTTATCCCAGGAGTCCCGGACTGTGACTGTGATTCAACTTTATCAATTGTGCTCACTGACTCAGTATATGAATGTACTTGTTAATGAAGTTGTTGTTTTTGATCCAGAAATTTCATGTTGTCCTCAATATTATCAAAAAATTGTGGAATTAAACTTATTCTTAATCAAGACCTTACAATTTTATCCCCACATTTTTCTTAGCAGTATAAGATAAAACGGCGACCATGCTATAGGGCACCACTAAACCACTCACCCTTTATTACTAGCTTAAATAATTACTATACTTCCTATATGCAATATTGTTATCCACACTGGCAAAATTCGTGATATAACATGATACCTTAAGAATGGATCTAAAAGCCATAAATTTTACTTACTTTTTGTTCTTATTAGTTCAAGTTCGATATGAAAAACGACTTTTAAAAAAAAACGTAATATTGAAGAATATTTACTAGGCTGAGTTAGTCTCAAAGAGACTATAAGCTTTAACTTAGGTGTTATATCATAAAGAAACTCACTTAATTAATTGAAGGAAAATTAAATATTAGACCAATCATTCAACTGATTTCACGCCTAAAACCTGTTTTATTATAACACTGTTGCCTTATATTATTCAATCATTATTGTACGGACAAATGATTGACCAGGAAGCTGGCAGGCATATATGCGATTTGACACCACGGTTGCATGCAGGCATGTATGCGATTTGACACCACGGTTGCATGCAGACGCCACGCAGACTCGGCTGCACAGATCCTTCCGTGTTGCGTCATACCCAACATGAGATGTAAACAGTGTCGTTTGCAAAAAGGAAACAAATCAGACACACAAATGACAGGATGCCTTGGGGGGACACGCGGCAACACACTTCTACAAAAAAGCATTGGATCATGCAAGAAGCTTCACGCGACAAAACAGACGGACACGCCACACCAATCCAAGCAGGCAACCTGAAAGGACACACCGGGAAAAGCCATCAGCATGAGACAAAACTGAAAAGGCTCCGTCTGGTTCAGTCAGACCGACAGGAACGTCACACCGTTGACCTGCCACACCCCAACTCAAGTCATTGCCTTCCCTCTCGCCCTGCATTTAGGGTTTATGCAGAATAAGAGCGGGGCGCTTAGTCGTGCTTGTGGCCGTGACGGCGGGAGTGCTTGGTGGGAGCGGAGTACTTGGTGGGGGCGGGGGCAGCCATGGTGACGGGAGTGGCGGGAACAGTGGAGAAGGTGACGCAGGCAGAGCCGGTGTCAGTGTAGCCAGCGGGGCAGGACTGGACCTGAGTGAAGGTGGTTCTGGTGCAAGAGCCAGAGCCGGAGGCAGAAGAGCCGACGGGGCAAGAGTACTCCATGGGGAGGGTGATGGTGGACATGCAGGCAGAGCCGGTGTCAGTGGTGCCAGCGGGGCAGGAGTAGGAGGTGGAGGACTCAGTGCGGTAGGTGGTGACGGGAGCAACGGTCTCAGAGGTGGACTCCATACGGAATCCCATCTCCTGAACAGTCATGGTGGACTTGTTCTCAACGGTGGAGAGTCTCTCAGAGTGGGCGGTCTCAGAGACGGTCTGGGTGGTGTAGGAGGGGATGGAGGAGACGGTCTCGGTCATGGGGACGGTGGAGGAGACCACTCTGGTGGCGCAAGCGAAGCCGCCCATGGAGCCAGATCCGAAGCCGAAGCCGGAGCCGCTGCCAGAGCAAGTCTGGGGCTCGTAAGTGGTGGAGTACTCAACGAGAGTGTTGGGGGCAACAGACTCGGTGTTGTAGGAGGTGGCCACAGAGT
>JAHBMJ010002297.1:2671-19572 GCA_018398765.1 Chromera velia | reverse complement strand
GGTCAATCAAAGCAGAGAGATGCATGCAGGGACTGATGGGGAAGATAAGAAGGGAGGGAGGGATTGCACCCACTGATTGCTTCAATATATTTAAACAGACAGTGCACGCCGTATGGTTGTATGGATGCAAAATCCATGCATGCCCAGATAGCGCGTATGCAGAATTCGACGAGAAGCAAAGGAGATTTGTTAGGTTTGTTTTGGATTTGAGAAAGAAAAAGAATTGTGACACGCTGATGATAGAAGGAGGTTTCATTCCAATTGATCTCGAAGTGGCTTCCAGAACGATCCGGTGGGCAGGGAAGGCTTTAAAGGAGAGAAGAAACGAAGCGGTAGGGCAGGCAATCCTTACATGCCTGAGAGAGGGGATAGAGAACGAAATGGGGGGGGGGAAAGGAATGCATCCTTTTCATCTTTTCCCTCATCTGAAACAATGTGCACAGGCACTCTACACAGACAGAGGAATGCACCCTTTTGCAAGAGAAAGACTAAAAGGAAGCGTAGGACAGAGAGGAACATAGGTAGTCAACGAGAGAGTAGACAGGATAGAGAGATGGCTGCTGAAGAGAACAAAAAATGAGCTAGACGAGAAGAAGAGAGAGGAGTTTGCACATAGAATAGAAAGAAACATAAGAGAGAAGAGCAGTCAGGAGAAGGCAGAACTGACAGGAGTGATGATAGCTGATGTGCACAGAAAGGTTTCAAACGGAAACCGTCTCCACCTTTCTTTGTTTGAAGACAGAGCAGGTAGAAAGGTTGGCTCGACAATGAAAATAGACAGAGAGAGAATAAGGAGAGCCCCTTTTTGCTATACGAGAGTGGCGCCGCGATCAGAACACAGGAGGAGAGCAGCATGCAGGGTGGGAGACAGGGCTGTGGCTGCGACTCAGGGAAAAATTCCGGTAAGGGGGGGAGAGAAGGTGCCGTTACAGAAAAGGATGTGCCAGTTCTGTCGACTCGGAGGGTGGTTAGGAATCGAGGTGGTGGAAGATGAAATCCATTTGGTAACAGAATGTCCTGTTTTTGACAGAGAGAGAGCAGAAATGTTCAGAAAGATAGAAGGGAAATGCGACAGTAAGATGGAAGAAAGAGCCAGAAAGGCAGCCACAAAAAGAGGAGGGCTCAACAGAGAAGAGGGAAAAAGGGACAACTCGACGCTTCTCTGTTTTCTGTTGAATGAATGTCATACCGGAGTGGATGAGTTTTTGGGATGGGCGTCATTCAGACGGAGGGTGTTTGAGGAGTGTCCAGGATGGTACGGACACATAGAGGGAGACGCTCTGACGGCCAAACATGCAGGAATCACCGGAAGGCAGCGGGCGATCGAGAGACTAACAAAAGAATATGAGGAGACAATTGATAACTTAGAGACGACCGAAGGAGCGTTAGGGTGGGGAAGGAGGGAGCGGCAGAAGAAGATTGATAAAGCAAACAAAAAGAGCGAGGAAGCCCAAATTACATGCCGTTTCAGATCGATTTTCAGGCCGGAAAGCCAACGCGGATCCAGAGCCGTGGCTCGAACAACGAACAATCATGCAGCAGCGGCCAGGGCAGCAGACTCTGGCGGGCCCCGAGGACGGGGTCTGATACCTCAGCTTAGGCTGGGGAACGCCCCGCCCTGCTAGCTCTGGCGATAGATAGACATAGCGGGAAGGCCCTAGGGTGGAACATATCAATCAATCAATCAATCAATCAAATTAATCAATCTCAGCGATAAGGTACACCCCCCTGCCGTTTGCGGGGGCAACCTCTATAAGACAAAACAGCGACAGTGCTCTAGGGCACCACTAATCACTATCACTATCACTAAGCTATATACGGACCATCCATACAAATTCTTGGCATCTGTCCGACTATGTGCGACTCAGTCAGGGCTTGGAGAATCTCAGAGTGAAATAGTAAAAAAAATGAAACAGACTTAAATTACATAAAATATGTAGAAATAAGTATGGTAGTAATTGAAAAACATGTTTGAAAACATGTATTTCTGAAATGTTTTAAACGAAAGTTGCTGCTAAAGAACAAAAGTTACAAAACAATATTTTTACTGTTTCCCCTTAAACATTCATTATAGGTTTCATCATAATAAACTTAGTAAGAAAGTCTTATAAAATCCCCATAAAATATTTTTTATCAATTCGATTACTAGACTCAAGTCATATATTCTCACCATAAAATTGTTTTAAAAACATTTTAAAGCAAATTTTGAAGCATAAAAGATGTTTAACCGTACAGTGCAACACCTATCATCTGTACACTGTAGCTCTACAAGTTCTACAACGCCTAGCTCATTTTTTTGCTATCTGGGCAGTCAGGCATGCAGCGAGGCCGAAATTTGGAAGGCAGTCAGGCAGCACGAGGCAGGCAGTGGGACGGAAATTCGGAAGGCGGTCAGGCAGGCAGCGAGGCCGAAATTCGGAAGGCAGTCGGCAGGCAGAGAGGCCGAAATTCGGAAGGCAGTCAGGCAGGCAGCGGGGCCGAAATTCGGAACGCAATCAGGCAGGCAGCGAGGCCGAAATTCGGAAGGCAGTCAGGCAGGCAGTGAGGCCGAAATTCGGAACGCAATCAGGCAGGCAGCGAGGCCGAAATTCGGAAGGCAGTCAAGCAGGCAGCGAGGCCGAAATTCGGAAGGCAGTCAGGCAGGCAATGAGACCGAAATTCGGAAGGCAGTCAGGCAGGCAGCGAGGCCGAAATTCGGAACGCAGTCGGCAGGCAGAGAGGCCGAAATTCGGAAGGCAGTCAGGCAGGCCGAAATTCGGAAGGCAGTCAGGCAGGCAGCGAGGCCGAAATTCGGAAGGCAGTCAGGCAGGCAGCGAGGCCGAAATTCGGGCAGCGAGGCCGAAATTCGGAACGCAATCAGGCAGGCAGTGAGGCCGAAATTCGGAAGGCAGTCAGGCAAGCAGCGAGGCCGGAATTCGGAAGGCAGTCAGGGAGGCAGCGAGGCCGAAATTCGGAAGCCACTCAGGCAGGCAGCGAGACCGTAATTCGGAAGGCAGTCAGGCAGGCAGCGAGGCCGAAATTCGGAAGGCAGTCAGGCAGGCAGCGAGGCCGTAATTTGGGAAGGCAGTGAGGCCGAAATTCGGAAGGCAGTCAGGCAGGCAGCGAGGCCGAAATTCGGAAGACAGTCAGGCAGGCAGCGAGGCCGTAATTTGGGAAGACAGTCAGGCAGGCAGCGAGGCCGAAATTCGGAACGCAATCAGGTAGGCAGCGAGGCCGAAATTCGGAAGGCAGTCAGGCAGGCAGCGAGGCCGAAATTCGGAACGCAATCAGGCAGGCAGCGAGGCCGAAATTCGGAAGGCAGTCAGGCAGGCAGTGAGACCGAAATTCGGAACGCAATCAGGCAGGCAGTGAGGCCGAAATCCCGAAGGCAGTCAGGCGCATTTGCTTATTACTAAGCTTCTAGGATTCATCCCTCACGAAGCTGCATGCATGTTATTGATCACTTTAATTCACTAGAGAATACAGGATGGACCAAAGATCACGATCAATCAATGAGCAGATGAGGACAGTCACGCTGAGTCTGACAGACTATATGTTCTTCTTTTTTCTTTCTTCCTTCTTTTTCAGAGTCTGACAGAAAGACATACAGACAGACAGACAGAGTCCATCGGAGAGGACCGAGAGGAAATGCAAACACAACACTTCTCGGTAACTGTCACGCGAACGAGACCCCACACTTCGAAGGTTTGCAAGGATGCAGCTTTCAGCCACACTTCGAAGGTTTGCAAGAATGCAGCTTTCAGCCACACTTAGAAGGTTTGCAAGGATGCAGCTTTCAGCCACACTTCGAAGGTTTGCAAGGATGCGACTTTCAGAATTGTCGGTCATGCGTCACCTCTCGATTAATTGTCTTAATTGTGAGGGTCGCACCGGAAAGCAGTTGCCACCAACTCCTTTTGTACAAATGCTTGCATCTCGCGGTCTTCCTGTCCCACTTCGTTCGCCTTAAATTCGAAATTCAAATGATCTAGCTGATCGATCTCATTGCCTTCAGACCAACGACCCGCAGGAAAGAGACGGAGACGGAGACGGAGAGACAAGTTGGACGAAATTTTGATTTTGAATTGAAGGGAGGGGGAGGGGGGACGGAAGCAACGGGAATACATAGAGAGAAGACCACAGCACCAAGATCACCACCACCACCACCCCCAACAACAACAAAACACCGCACTGCACCGTACTGGCAGTACCTGCAGCCAGAGAGAATGAAAGAGATCCGACAGCGCTGAGTCTCTCCCTCTCTCCCTCTTTTTCAATCATTCTGGAAGTGCCTCCTCGCAATGATCTAGGAAAATTGCGGACAGGTCCCCCCTCTTCTTCCTCTCAGTACACCCTAAATTCCATTTCCTCCTCCTTCCTCTCCCCCTCGCAGCAGTCGCAGCAGTCCGAGCAGGAGACGGAGTCGCAGTCGTCGTCCTTGCACCTGTTCCGAATGCCGCAAATGAGGAAGAGGGCTCCAGTCACTCCGAACATAAATCCGAAGATAACAGAAAATATTATCTTTGTCTCCAGGGTGACGATGCAGCCAGGGAAAATCTTTTCCCCCATGAAGCAAGTCCAGATCTGGGCTTGAAGGAAGATCTCAATGATCAGCAAAATGACCCCCGCAGAAATGCACCCGACTGCACCGCCAGGGTTTGAGGCTTCTTCTTGGGAAATTGGCCGCTTCATGATGGAGCGAGCGAGCGAGCTTTGACGGGCTGACTGGTCGTGACAGGTTGATGTGTGCGTATAATTATGTCATGAGTCAGACGGATCGAGACGGATCGGGGAGATGTGTTGTTTAACTGAGTCCACAAATCTGCACTGCAGCAGGCTCCACGTCAGACGTCAATTCAGATCACACAGAACCTAAATAGTGAGCATATCATTGAGCACTACCAATAGCTTTCCCGGTGATTCCATGGCCCCGGAGGGCGGAGCGAGGCTTGAAACATGTTCGCACGGAGCTCTCCGCCCGGGGGGCACTTAATCCCCCGCGACTCCTTTCCTCCGACACCCGAGGCGAGGAGTGCACACAGGCCCCGGCATGCCCTCACAACTGCGTGCAGCGGCCCCTACCTGGGTTCCACACCGACGCATGCATGGCCCCGCGGAGGGCGGAGCTGTAATTCATTCATGCCCTCCGGGGCCTTTGGGAACACAAAAAAATTCTCGTATCCGATGGTGTCAGATAAGGGGGGGGGAGGGGTCACCAGCTCTAGATCATATCGGATATTCTGGTCGGACCCGGCCTTTTCCTTCGTAGGCTGGCCAGGCCGAGGCGTCAGGCCGTGCCGGGGTATCAGATACCCCCTATTTAAAGGGGGGGGGGGTCAGCAAACGGTACCAAAATTTTTTTGTGTCCCCTTTGGAGTTACGAGTGGAGCGAGCGGCTCTGTAAGAGGGCGGAGCGAGGCTTAAAACATGTTCGCACGGAGCTTTCCGCCCGGGAAGCACTTAATCTCCCGTGACTCTTTTCTTCCAACAATACTGCCAGCCTGCGAACGACGCACGCAGCACGAGCACGTGCTCGCGCTGCGAGCAGGCAAAATTTCCGCGAGCACCGTACTCGCGAATCTGCTCATGAAGAAGGGCCTGAGGAAAGCCCCTTTTCTACAATTTTTTCTCTCTGGATAATGAAGTGCATCCCTAGGAGACTACTGTGGCCTCTAACAAAGTGGGCTTAGCTGGGTGGTACAAAAAAAAACGGTTTCCGGAGATGCTGGGAGTGAGAAGATTGAGTTTCAGCTAATCTGCTCAACTCAGTCTACTAGAGCAGTCACAATGATCATGAGCCCAAAAAGGCTGTGATGCATTGATATGCATTGCCTACCATAAAATGCATACCGACATACTCCCTATGATGCCGGGAAGTCAGTTCCCAAAGGGGATCATGAATGGTGTCCATTCAGCAAAGTTCAATGAACCGGTCTACTCAGATACGGAGGATACACTCCCAAAAAATGTCTTCGTTAGAGACCTAGTGGAAGAATCAAATCCCTCCACAGCGCTTCATTATGATACCTGTAACCAACATAAGGAGGAGTTGCAGAACGTTGTCCTGACTACTACTGACCACGGTAGTTCCAAATTGTCTTACCACAACTGTTTCGTGAGGGGCTGGAGGTCTGCTGAAGCTCCAGCTCTACAGACACCTCAACAGATTCTAGCTCACTGAAGCTATAAAAGCGGTTCCAACCTAAGTTCCAACAGACTAGTCATGTCACTATATCAAACCCCAATAAAGATACAAAAAACAAATCTATTCCAAACCTATTGTCCCAAACGGTCTCCAACATCAAAACGGTCTACAAAACAACCATAATTCTCCAACTTTTCTAGTATTTTTTATGTATTAAACAATGCTTAAAAGCTCAAAATAAAGAGTTTTAAACAATGTGAGAGTGTGATTTTGTGTTTTTAAATTGGGGTTAGTGAGAAAAAAAATTATATAGCGGTGTGCATAACCACAACGCGGCGGCGTGCTGTGCGCCTATTACCGCAACGTGGCTGGCGGCGGGGCGTGGCGGGGCGCGGCGGGGCCTGTGCATATCAGGGGATCAATTATGTGCCCCAGCCTTAAATCAGATATCCAAGAAGCCGATTTTGATGCACGCACATATAGCTGATACGTGATCAAAACACACTGCATATTTATCTCTGGACATTGTGGGACGGCGGATCTGCTCCAAAGCTGTTAATTCACAGCTGATATTTTCAGATCAGCTTATACTACATTATAGGTATAACAGCTCTATACTTCGCATGGGAGACTTTAACTCTGAGTAGACTTTGGAAAGAACCTCGGTCGTCTCTCTTCTTTGGACATAGGTTTATTTGCCCGTCTCGTTTTGTCAGCAAGCGTGGTGGATAAAATTGGAGAGAGCCGTCTTGTTTTCATTCTTTGGTCGACGTTCTTTTCCCCTTACATGCTTCTATACAAGCACTCAAACTCTTACTTTCTTTACCGAGGGAACTGGGGCTGTTTTCATCTTCCTTCTGGTAAGTTTGAGCTTCCGTCTCCTTTCAGACGTGGACTATAGCTAGCCGTAACACTCGTTGCATTATATCAGGCACAGGCCCACCTTTGTCCAAGCTCTCAGACTTTCTTACTTTCTTGGTATATATCAGGTCTTGCAGACAGGATTTGGGATTCCTACTAGGCTGTTTCGGGGATCCAAAGGGACCTTCACATGCTCTCCAGTAAGTTTATCAGTTTGTTTGTCTTACTGCTTGCAAGCCGTTCCATCAGGTCAGAGCATGATGCACCTTAGACCCTCCCATGGAACTTTATTCTTTTCTTGTTTGGTGGTTGCACACCGTGGGTCAACAACTCGTGGTGTGTGTCTCTAACATATTCCGCATTTAGGTCTGACTTATCGGACCGTGACATACCAATGATGGTGATCACACTCCGTTTTTAGGTCATTTCAGCCTTTGTGAACTCTCCAGAATAACACACTCCGCGAAACACACTCCGATTTTAGGTCTTCAGCCCTGAACTCTCCGGGAGTTGGTGACCTATGTTGCATGCAGGATTTGGGACTACCTTTTGCCTTTGCTGAGGAGCTGGGGTTGCTTTTGCCATTCTTCTGGTGAGTATGCAGTTCCGTCTCTCTATGTGAGTCAGTGTATGATGCACTGTTGAGCAGATGTTTGCCTTGAACCGTCGTTTTTAGCTTTGTTACCTCTTGGGGTCTAAATTCGGGATATGATTAAATGCAGGTTCCGTTCTTTTGATCGTGGTGAGGAGCAGTACTTGGGGCTCCATGTGATAACCACGTCTCTCTGGGTCAGTGGTTTGTTTTCATTTGGTCCCTGTCAGTCGTGTCGTTTTGCGCCCATACCTGTCAGTGAAAATGAGTCAAAGACATCCAGTAGGTACGGTCTAGAAAGTAAGAAGAGAAGTTATGGCAACCTAGCAAGAGACAATGGGACGAGGGAAAAGATACTTGTCCTTGCTTTCTGTTTGTCTCCCTTTGAATATGCGGCCTGTCTGCTTGTATTCAGGTCTGCTTTCTGTCTTTGAAACTGTATGCCGACACCAGCCCCGGCCCCGACATATGGATCCTGGCAGAGACAGAAGGTAGAAAGGGGGGCAAAGGCATAAGAAGGAGAGGGCGGATCAAGGGAGTGAGCAGACTGGAGCACTGGCAGGGCCGGGGAGATGTTCATCGACGGAGGCGGGGGCAAGGACGGGGATAAAGGCCGCTGAGGGGCGGGGGCCGGTAGCGTCAGAGGGAGAAATCAGAGGGAGCAGAGAGACGTCAGCTGGAGGGAGCGGTGAGACGTTTGGGCCAAGTAAATGAACGTCCGCGACTGGTAAGGGAAGCCAGAGTCGATCGGGGCCAGGCCCGGCCCAGGCTGGCGGCATCACAAGGGAGTAGGGCCAGGGCCGGCAGCGTTACAAGTAGCCGGGGTGGGCGGTATCCACTGGGAAGGACACAGACAATCCGGAGACTTGGAGAGGTCGGTGGAAGAAATCGGTGGGGAGTTAGGGTATAAAAAGTGGATTGCCTAGCTTTGCGAAGGGTGCCGATGGAGGCTGCGGTATTTTTTTAGGCCCATTCCATACTTTGTGTTCCACCTCTCCCTCTCGGACTATGTGAAAAAATATTTGGCGAGGGAGAATTCAGGGTTAAATTCTCCTTTGATGAGTATGTGGAAAAATTTTTTTTTGAGAAAAAATTTTTTTGAGTAGTTTTTTTGGCTTCTTTTACCGAAATAAGTCATCTTTTTTTTGCTTCATCAAAAAAAATTTTTTTATTGTCACTGAGGGAGAATTCAGGGCTGAATTCTCCCTCTTGAAGTATGTCAAAAAGATATCGTCCGAGGGAGAATTTAGCCCTGAATATTCTCCTTTAATCAAAATACGAAGGATTTTTTTTTCTTTCGCACCATAGAAAAGAGATGTTCTTTGGATGAAAAGTGTTTGGGACAGCATTCATCTTGATCGAAATCGTGCCAACTACACTCTTTCTGTCCTCACAGCTCTCAATGTACAGCACTTTGAGCCGTTTCACCCAAGGGAGAATTTAGCCCTGAATTCTCCCTCAGTAAAAATACGAAAGATTTTTTTTTCTTTCGCATCACAGAAAAGACACATTTTTTGGATGAAAAGTGTTCAGGACAGCATTCATCTTGTATAAATTTATGGTACGTATTCTTTTTTTGTTCTTAATCTGCTCTATTGTGGGCCGTCTCGGGTCATGCATCAGGGTTGCGCCTTGTGCGCCTCATATTCTCTGCTTATGCACATGCAGAAAAAAAAACAGCTAGATTGTTGTAAAACCTTTTGAATTCATTTTCTAAGCCTTTAATTTTTCTCCCATCTACCTGTTTCTGTTCTTGATACATCTATGGACTCTTTTTCATATGTATGTCTTCTGAATATGAATGCAGTTAAATCCACTTCGAGGTGTGTGGAGGGACCACCTCAGACAGCCCCTGTAGAAGGTGAGTTCAGAGCTTGGCCTTTATTTCAGTGGCTTGTACTTGATTTGCGAGGCTCTGGAGCTCTAGGCTGCTTTTTGAAAGGTGGTTGGACTCTAACAGACAATAAACATAGATTTACTTGGTCTCATAGTTTTATAGAGAGAGAACTGACAGAGAGAAGAAACTTCTTCTCTTCTGTCATTCAATCTGTTATTGTATCCAAACGCAGATCTCACTCAGAATTAATTCAATATACGGAGCGCACCCCTGCCACATATTTCACTATCATGCGGCGGCAATCCTATACTAAGCCCTTACAATCACCCCCTCATTGTGAATACAATGAACGGTCACTCACTAACAGTTAGGGCGAACAAAGCAAACCTTCTTTGCAAAATCAATTACCTTCCGTCTCGCACCTGATTTGACTGCAGTCGATCGATCATGAGGGAGATACTGAGTGCCTCTGTCCTTTGAAAGTTTCAATTTTGTCTGTCTGTCTGCATGCATGAGATTTGTCGGTCACCACAATGTTTTGACTCCCATTGCTCTCAACTCTTGCCGAACAAATCGAAGCATGCTTTGCAGATGAGGCTCCGATCTCGCCTCTTCCATCTCTAACTATTCCATTAGAAGAGCAGAATCAATCACGAATTCGATCAGGACTTTCTTCTGCCAGAGAGCCTCTGCAAACGACTTCTATGCATACGCTTTCTTCACTGTTTCATGCTATACATAGAGCTCAAAAGACGTACTGGAATTCAAGACTCTCTTGATTTGTTTAGATTTCCACGCAAAAAGATTGTTCTCTCATATGGATTCAATTGACTCGCTCTGATCAACTAGAAAAGCCTCATACCCTGCCCGCCCCTCCCCCCGAGAAAGAGAAAAAGAACCATGATGGAAGAGGATAATCTTGGGATTGGGACAAGGCATGAAAACAAGTCTTAGAGACCTTTCTATTTTTTGAGCATGCAGAAGAAGACGCAACACCCCCTCAACCTTCTCTGCAGATGGCCGAGTCGATCATCGAGACAACTTATTGAAAAGAAAAGAGATGGAAGGAAGTGTCTGAACAACCCACCCTGTGATACCTGTGCATTTTTGCATCAGAGGGATCAGATCATTCAAGACTTCCTGTGCTTCTGGAGCTTCAAGAAGAGATGCATTCAGTTTCCCTCCATGCAATTTCTTCTCATCAATCTCAATCGAATTGAGGTACTCCTTCTGCCCAATCTCATAACCATCCTTCGTTGCCGAAGTACTCAAAACTTTCTCCCTCCTCCAACAATTCAGGCTCATCCATCTTGAGTCTCTTCTGGATGAGTGTAAAGTGAGTGAGAAGGTCAACAGCAAAGATAAGTAGATCATCCACATGCATGAGCATAACAGCTTCGATCTCTCTTTTTCCATCTTTCTTTGCAAACACACTTTCCCTCAACTCTTCCCAACCCTCTTGTCTTCCAATCTTTCTCAAACTCTGAGTGTACAGACGAGGAGCATCGGCCAGTCTATACATGGCTTTGTTCAATTTAAATACGCACCCCCCCTTCATCCACTCAGGCAGAGCGTCAGGCAGATTGTCAGGCAAATGCACAAAGACTTCATCTTTCATTTCGGCAGGCAGGAAGGCAGTCCGCACATCAGTCTGAGACTTTGCACACCCTCATCCCTTAGTGGCAGCAAAAGAAAGAACAAGCAACACCGACCACCAATCAGCCATACCTGAATATGTTTATAAGTCCTTTCGATCATTCTGAAAGCCTTTCACCACCAAACGAGCCTTCGCTACCCTCTCTCCTCCTTTTTTCTTCCAGGTGAGTACCCAACGGCAATGCATCGCCTTCCTTCCCCAGGGTAAACGCACCCCCCAGGCAAACACCTTCTCTTCCAAGAACCTCTCAAGCTCACTGTGTATTCCGCCTTCATGACTCCCCCCTGCCACTTCTTCTGCTGTTGCATCTGTATGGCCCTTCCGGCGGTTCACGTGATCTATCATTTTCTTTTGGATCGATCTCGGCATCGATCGGGACAACACGGGGAAGAGGGCGTCTCCTCTTTTCTTTTTCCCTAATCACCTGCGCAAGCCGTTCTTTCAATTCTCCAAGGCGCTCCCTCAATGCCTCTTCTTCATCTTCTTTCTCCTTTTCATCTTCCGGTGCCACGTGCACCCCTTCCTTTTCCTTCTCCTTTTTAACTTCCTGTACACAAAGTGCATCCTCCTCTCTTCCAATCCAAATCCCTGACACAGCACTTGCGATAGGGGATGGAGGCATTGCCCCGTCTTCTCTTCCTTTCCAACGGGCCCTCCGAGGACCCATGCATTCTTCATTTCCCTCAGTCTCTTCTTTCTCTTTCCTCCCCTCCTGCTTGACATGCATCTCCAGTTGGCTGTTCTGGATTTACGAGCCTGCAGGTGCCTGAGGAAGAAAAGATGAAGCAGCACTCACACCCTCTGAGCTGGCTGACTCAGAGGAGACAAGGCAGCGCTCGAACAGCTTGGTAGCCATCCAAGAGACTTCAGGAAAGAAACAAGCTGAAGCAAAGGAAGAAGAGAATCGGGTAGGACAAACATCATCTGCATCCTGCACTTCCTCTACATCAATATTTGAGAAGGCATCATCCTCCTCAGCCCCACTTCCAACCCCTCCCCCCTTCCCAGATCCCAGAGAAACCCCTGTTAAGAGCTACAGGAAGCCCTCAGAATAGACAAAGGGAAGTGACACTAGTCAGTGGGGCTCCAAGATAATCTAAGTGTCTGAAGAGTCAGAGGTTAGGTTCCAGAAAATTCAATCTATAGCGCTAAGGTTGATCGCTTATCACTCAATTTCATGTCAATATCGAATGCAGATCTTTACGTTTTTACTCAAGTTTGGAAGTTGACTTCAGAAAGGCAATTCTGATGGTGTCGGACCTCCCAAGATGACCTATGACCTCGGAGATCCTCTCGGGGAAATCTGGATTTTGATTTTTCTTGCGTGATCCGATTTTGCAGATGCGACAGTCTATTCAGACCGGGCGATTATTCGACTTCAGAGCCGATTAATCGCCACACTTAAATTCGAATTCAGACCGCGCAGAATTCGACCAGATAAAATCGGGTATTGTGAGTTTCGACCGAGTGGTATTCGGGTACTTCGAATTCAGACCGTGCACTATTCGGTTTTTGGTCTGATGGTTATTCGAATTCAGACCGCGCACTATTCGACATCTCGATTTCTGACCGCGCTTCTTTTTATCTTCGATTTTAGACCAGGTCTTATTCAGTTCTTATCGATTTTAGACCGTGCTTTATTCGGATGTATGTATTTTGGAATTCTACTGATGGTGGGACTCGAACTCGGGACCTCTCGGTCCGAGCCTCTCGTCCTGACCATTAGGCTACGGAGGCTAGGTCCTAACTTAGAGATCGTCTTTACCTAATTCTTGTCTTTTCTTATCCTTTTACTTCTTTTTATTTTTATTTTCAATCGTTTGATCTTGTCTCCTTATCCAAGTTAAACTATTAAATTCGTTGCCTCTTTTCTATTATTTTCTATTATTTAAGATTCATTTTTCTTTCATTAAATACTTTCTTTTAACTCTATTTTCTTATGTCTAGACTAGCGCATAGCATGCATCTCCCTTTTAAGTTTGGGGTTCTATACCCAAATCTTAGCGCATAGCATGCGTGTGTCCTTTTCTTAACTGCATGAGAATAAAACTTAGGAAGGTGTTTAGTCTAGTGTTTAGTTAAATACTAAAAGAAAATAGTAGTGAAATGAAGTTTTTGATTGCTTCAAATAATTTGATCGAGGGTTTTGTTGCCTCCGTATTTTTCTTTTTATCGAAAGTGACTATCGATCAGAATGGACACACGATGTTTCTAAGTATTATAAAGGATGACAAGTGAACCCGGGCCCAGGAAAAAAAAAAAAAAAAAGGAATATACCGATTGGTGCACAGACTCAGACCTCTATATAGTGTCAGATCACCCCCAGTTCTGACATACACGAGGAATCTATAAACTTGGTGTAAGAGACTCACGCGGATTCATAGACTATGACGGACACACGAAAAAACAATCGCAAAGGCGACCGTTTTTTCTTTTTTAATACAGATCATTAATACTACCGACACTTTTTTTTTTCTCACGTCTCTTGATTCTGTCAACCGAAAGCTAAACACTTCTTTCTCGTGAGTTTTTCTTTTTTTTTTCCAACTCCCCCGTTTGACGCTCTTGTTATGATTATAATTCACGCGCGTCTTTCTTTTGCTCTCTTTTTTATTTCGGTCAATCGAGGAAAACCTGGAAAGAAAAGAAAAAAAACTCAAGAAAAGAAGAACGTGTTCTGCCTTTCTCCTTCTTTTCTCCCCATCAACTCCTCTCATCCTCCTGTGACAGTCGAAGAAAGTCTCCCCGTCCCTCCGTCTTTAGTGCTCCTTAGCAGCCTGAGGAGTGTCTTTGTCAGCCTCTTTGTTCAACCCAATAGATGTAGAGATCGTAGTTGGCTTGAGCTCGCCCTTCACTGTATGTTTGTGTGTGGTGGTGATAGTGGTGGAGGTTGCAACGGCCGAAACTCTCGCCTTTGCTGTGGCTTTCACCTTCGGCAGGGCCGGCGCGAAGTTGGAGATGGATGAGTCCGACTCGGTCAGTGTCTGCATGCTTGTAAGGTTAAGTGACCGCAGGGAGGGGAGAACACAAGAGGCGGAGACAGGAAGATACAAGTTGAACGGCATGATTTGAAATGAATCAACCTTGTGGTTTAGTTCATCTGTAGAGCAGAGTCTTTCTACAGAGTCTTTGACTTACAAAGAGGTCTCTTTTCACCTGTTTATCCATGTCCATGACATAATGAGACCTACCGGACTTTAACATCATTTTAGACTTTGAAATATAGGAATAACATAGGGTGTTCTATTATATTTAATCGTTGTTTATAAGCTTTTAAATTTAATAAACATTCTTTAAAACGTGATTCTTTTAAAACAAAAGATAAAACAAAGAATTGAAGCTAGTTGTATCAATATTAGATTATAATTATATTTTAGTAACCATAATAGTAGCTGTATAATTGGTATATCTATGCATGATGCAATAAATACAATCGAAAAGTAGATAATCACCCCTAAAACTATTTAGTTTTAATTAACCCTACCTAACCAGGTCTGGCGACTGGATTTGCTCCCCCACTCTCCCAAGAAGGACCAATTAATAAATGACCTACCTAGGTCCTTTCGGGCAAAACCGTCCCCCACTCTCCTGGAGGTGGAGGTGAGAGGCAGCCCCAAAGCGACAAAATCTGCAATTAGTTCTTGTGGGGGCGGCGACCCGCGGCGATTCATAGGTGCTGATGTGCTAGTACTCCTCTTAATGCTCCGAAAGATGCTTTTCAGTGTTGTGGGTGCAGTTAACGCATATGGAAAGGCAAACAAGCTAGCCAGATCTGACAGATTGAGCCTCTCCAATGACTTGCACAAAAAGAAACTTTATACACACGAATTGCTTTGGGATAAAAGCCCCCCCAAAGCCACTTACTGATGACACTGTGTTGTTGCATTGCCCACAAACGTCCCACAAGGCGAACTGAGTAGCCAAAAATGGCAAGCCGCAAATGGCGAAGCAGCACAAGTGGTATGTAACATTACGTTGGACTCTTTTGATCTTTAAATCGTTCATGCACAATAGATGACCTCAGAAGGGCCTGGCAGCTGTTTTGGGTAAAGAGATTGTTGAGAAAAGAAGATACACAGTTGTTTATCTGTATAGAAGACGCTCATAAGGCAAGCCTACCACCAGATGGTCTTTCGGATCAATGTGCATGAGGTAGGACAAGCAGACTGAACGCCGGTTTGAACGTTGTGTAATTAAAAGCCACAATAAGCGAATCTTGCCCTCTACTACGCAGCAATCGCACTGTCGAGAGGTTGTCTATGACTTTGAGCTCTTTTTATGTGGAGCCGTTTTCGATCTGCTCTCAGATTGTAGTTTGGTCTGATGCAAATATCAGACAAAAGCAGTATGAAGCAGCAAGGTCAGACATTTTGAGTACGTTCGCACGCGCGCTAATTATTTTTGCTTGACTTGGGGGGCACTTTTGTTGCGTGCCCCTCAAGCAATCATCGGAGTGCATGCGAAAGTGCATGCATGCATTTAATACGCGCGCGTCTGACCTTCAAGTTGTTATCTTAGTTCTGACTTGCTTTCTGGAATTGCCATTGAAGCAAACTTGTATCTAAAAGCATTCCAACAACATAAAAACAAGCCGGCGTGACCTCTGGTGGTGTATATTGTCTTATCGCCTCCCCGGGCATGTATTGGTCCGGCATAGATATATAGATGCGCCTGACCTACACAGATCGATCCACCAGTTCTGGAAGCATCCAGCTGCATAAAGATCTTTGCATGTGCCAATCAATTGACCTCTGGCCACCTCTGGCCTATTCCCATCTGTACAGACTGCGCTACCCCTCACTTGTCTCTGCCGGCTTGTGTCTGACCATCGTTTTGACTCCAAACAACTTTTTCATTGTCTGTGTTTCTTGCCGCTGTTTGAATCGGTTCAAGTACATACGTACAGCTCGGCGCAGAGAGACGATGGCCTTGCTTTCGAGAGAGTGGGAGGGCTTCCTCCCGTTCTCAACCCGTGTGACAGTCCAGCTGAAGAGAGATCTGGGAGAGGGGGGCTTCGAGCAGCTAGTAAAACTTCTAAACGAAATGGCAAAGGGGTATGCTGAGGCAGTGCGGTTTCATTAGGAGGTTTTCCTGCCAAAATTGAAAGACTACTTCGAGAAAAACAAAGCCTCTGCTTACGTACTCAATACTGCCACCGAGCTGGCGGCATCTTCAGAGTCTACGATGATTGCACGTCTTTTCCTCTTTGAGCTGCTGTCCCGACTGGATCTTTCCCTGATGGTCAAGAGTGCACTAGAAATTACGGAGAAGAATTTTAATCGAGAGGAGTTCTCTGTTCCTCAGGTAGCTATCCTCTATAGCGGCGACGCCGTCGGCCGTGACTTCACCCTGTCTGCTATCGAAAAGCAGACCCCAATTCTGGTTCTTCAGGTACGTTTAGATCCTCACCAGCTAGGCAGACATCCATGTGCGTACATTTCGTTCTCCTTTTTCAGGCAATGGATATATTGTCTGGCGTCTGCCATCTCTACAATTTGTTTATGCACGGTTTATCTCTGTTTTGAGTAAAAAAGCATTACATTGTCAAGTGGTGCCTTTTTGAGCTGCGTCTTTGGTTCTTTAATGTCTAGAGGTCTACCTCCGAACTCTTTGATGCCTGGTTGCAGATTCTCACATACTGTTATCTCAGGGATGCGGACTTGGGAGGCGACTGTATGTTCCCTCAGCTCTTCAAGCTGATGACTATAAGGGGGCTCGAAGTGATGCTGATGAGGAGGCTGTCCCAGCCCTGGCACACTAGAGCTGTATCCTTTGGTAAGTCGATGCCTTTGCCCTCGATATCTGATTGTGCAGGGGGGGCGGGGCGGGG
>JAHBMJ010002296.1:0-11846 GCA_018398765.1 Chromera velia | reverse complement strand
CCCCCGCCGAGGCACTTACAGCGAAGCTGCATTGATGAGTGATGCACGTTGAACTTTTCATCGTACCCCCATTTTCCAAGCCTGTCCAGATACCTAAGCAGAAATGTCTGCGACCTGTGAAGGCGAGGGCCTCCGGGGAGCAATTGACGGAAATGGAGGGAGGGGGCAGGGTCAGAAAGTGCCTGGGCATGTGCTCAGCATTAGTCCTCTCACCTTCTCCAGAGAGGCCAGATCGACCCTTTGTTACAGTTCTCGAGTGACATTATTGTTTCTGTTCGTATGTCTGTTTAATTCTATAATATATGCTTTGTGCGGGGCAATGTCTGAGATTGTACCGTGACGGACGGAACGGAACTTGAATGAGACAGGTACTTGCAGAAGAAGAAGAAGAGGGCCATCAATGGCACTGTTCCATACTTCGAAGCGTCTCTAGTAGCCTGAGACTCTCCGAGTCTACATTGGAGTATGTCCTCTAAGTCAATGACTCAATGTAAATACCTAAACTGTGGCACGTTTAACAAAAGGATTACTATTTTATATAGCTGTTTTGTCGTCCCAATTATGGAATCACTTGAAAATTAATAAAGCGACCTAGAAAACGACGTACAGAGATACTAGAAAAATGTGCAGTACAACCATGTGGCATAGTAATAATTCATTCAGGCTTTTAACAAAGTTGCGTAAACACAACATTATTTTTTGTTTAAAAAAATCAAATCTAGATTTTAGTTTAGATTTGAATAAATGAATGAATGACTAAGCCAGGTGGAGCCGAGCTCCTGGCAGTCTATGAGCATGCACGCCTTGTCGATTTAAACTATTTTTACTATATTTCTTTGGATATATTTTTAAAAGTCTAAACGTGAGGCTTCATTTATGATCATTGAAATTCTTTTACTATATTTTTAAGATAAAGTTTTAGCTTAGGTGCATGTATTACAACTAGATTTAGTAGTATAAAGAAACCCTAGAGGAAACCACTACAGTTTTTAATACTGCATGAGTACTTAAGTTCAACATGCTATATGTACGCATACTATGTATAAATTTAATAATACTCTCTAACAATATATAGCATATAAATAACAATAGCCGCATTAGCAATACAGATTTGGATATATGGCATATGTTAAACTGCTTTTGCCTGTATGCTGGTCTCATGGAAACAACTAGGGAAAGAATGATTTACCAATCAATTTGACGACTCAGTCATAACTGTAATTAAAATCTGTTGGTCAACTCCAATCAATAAAAAAGATTGCTTAGCGAGCTGTTTCCCTCTCCTCAGCAAACCTTCATTCAGATGTTGATATAAATTTCTGTATCCTTTGAGGCACAGCACTCATATCATGTAGATCCAGCTAGAGATCCAGTCCATGCAGTACTTCCCACTCCACTTCTGATCCACAATGACAGATCTGTGGGCAAGTAGATCTGCCAAAATTGTGATGGTAAAATGAAATTTGAAACTTTGGTGCCAAACCTTAGCCTGCGTTGTTGAGAACATAGATTAACATCAATACCAGGAGTTTACGCTGGTGCTGTGACGGCTTGGGTCGCTTCGTCTCCCTCTCTTTCCTTCTCTTCCCCCTCTCCTTCTGTCTCCTTCGTTTTCGGCACGAGAAGATTTTCGGGTTCGATCTCCAGAGCACTGTCGATATCTGCCGGAAGAAGCTGAGGCAGCTGCAAGCAAAGAGTCGGGAAACCGGAAATCAGTCAATGGACCCCGACTGCATGCATCTATCGACCGAGAGGCAGTGACAGAATTCCGATGATTGCCGGCAGCCTCTGATCCAGACAAAGAAAGAATCTGTACACGAAAAATGTCGTGTCCAAGAGAACAAAGTGCCTTCCTACTCACACTCAAAGGAATCAATTAACAGGAAGCGTTTGAATGCGTGAATATACGGCAGGTAAATCTACGGGCTTCAAGATGAGACGTAGGCTAATGACAAGGCATGACAATCGACATTCACAATCAAATGAAGGAAGTCACTCACTCACCGCTCCCTGCAAGAGTCTGAGGGTCGAGGAAGGGATCTTCACGGTCCCCCCCTTTCCCTTCGACCCTGTTGAGGACGATGCCCCCAGTCCCTCCAGTGTGACCGCCTTCACGATCCCATTGTTGTTGTTTCCCTTGATCTCCTGAAGAATTGCAGCTGCCAGCCTTCCACTCAGGTTCTCCACCTTCGCATTCTCTGCATGTGGGCATGCAGGACAGAACATCGATTGCGCAGACAGGCATCAGTCGGGAGGGAACGAGACAGAGAAGATCGGCTGTCTTTTGGAGAATGCATCGAAAGATTTGGCTTTCTGGAACCTCTGCGTCTCGAAAATTATCTGAGTCGTTTCCCTCAAGAAAATCAACAAAAAACAAATTCTTCGCCAAGATGTTGGATCTCAAAAGTCTTTCTGCCTCAAAACACATTGACCCTCCCCCCGTGTCGATTCTCCCACCCATCCATCAACCCACCCGCGTCTCTGTACAGATTTCGCACCGCCACCGCAATTTTCCTCTGCGTCCTCTCTCCCCTGAGAGTTTCCAGGTCCGCTCTCACCTGACACACGAGAGACAAGGAGAAGAAAGGGGGTCAGAGAGGCATTGGCGGCTGACCGGTACTCTCATCGGCTCTTCATGAGTGTACCGATAAGGAGCAAGCAAACTCTTGATAACGATCGAATGACTTTTCATTCTTCTTTCCTTGATGTGGAAGATTTCTGTGAAGATCTTGTATACAAATCTGAGCATGCGACTGAAAAGGACATAGGCCCCTTCCATTCATGGTGCATGTTTTCTTTTTCTCAGAAAGAAAACAAGAGAAAACTCACCTTGGTTCCATCAAACTGCTTCACGTCCTTCGGGAGCAGTTTGCTTCTCAATGCAAGAACTTCCTGCAAGCAAGCAGGAACAAAGGGAATCGGGAAACATACGCAGAGATGGGCGCGGCCATCCTTTCAACACATCAGTTGCGGACGCACACACACACACACACACACACACACACACACACACACAACGAAAGTACGCACACGTCCGTAGTGTCCCCGAACGACAACAGAATGCAGACGAGGGGGGGCAAGAGAGACAGGCATGAGACCCACAGAGAGATAAGCAGACAGGCAAAAAAGCAGACAGAGGGACGGACCCGCCGATCGCTCTCCTCTGGCAGTGCCTTGTGGAGTTCCGCTGCCATTGCTCCGACAGAGTCGAGGGGCTCCTCGGGAAAGCACTGAAGGCAATCAAAGAGACACAAGAGAGGGGGAACGGATGGGAAAGCCCAAAAATAACATGAGGACGGGACGGTGCCATGGCACGGAGTGTCTATTCTTGACATTTTTTCTGAGTACTAAATATGTGTTTCTCCCTCTTTTTTGCAGCTGGGTAGTGTGAAAACGTGAAGAGACAGCGTGCAAAGACGACGGAGGAGAAAAGTGAGTCACGTATACCTCGACTCCTATACAGAGAAGAAAAGAGTAAGAGAAGAGGAGGAAAATGTGAGAGGGGAGAAGAGAAGACTGACAGCTCTCAACTCCAGAGTGAGCCTGCCCATAGAGTTCCGTTCCTCCTCCTCCTCAACATACTGACGGAGGGAAGTTCTGCATCAACAATCAGCATGAGGCATCAACGTATACACACACTTACGCAAAGGTGGAGGGCACATGTACACACACATAGAGCTTGAAGAAGTGAAAATCACGAACTTCTTCCCATCCGAATCCTGCAGAGGCCCTCTCGAGGTCATATCCAGATTGTGCCCCTGACACTGAGGAGCTTCCAACAACCTTTCATACATTTTGTTCTTTTACCCAGTTGCAAACCACACAGAATGAAATCAACGTGTTTTCCGTCATCTCCTTCTCTCAACACAAACTTCTTCTCCTTTCTCCACTGGTCCTTTCCCCTCCATTGCTGTCAATGCCTCCACTGTCGCACTACCCACCTGCCTGCCCATCGACCAACCCACCCACCTACGAACTGATCCACCGACCTGGCCTCTTGGGGGTTGAGGTCCTCTACCTGTTTTGGGAATATTCGGCCTGCATTCTTGAGGAGCTTCTTCAGCTCCCGACTGTTGAAGTCTTTCAGTTCCTCAAACACTGCGCGTGCAGCTCGCTCGAGACTCTCCCTGCAGGAAGGAAGACATGCGAATTCACGGGGGCAATCACTGAAGAGAAACAAGGGGGGGGGGAAGATAAGCGCATGTCAGCACACGCTCCCTGGTTAGCTCGGAACAGCCCGCTCCCTCCGACCTGGGTGTGAAAGGGTAGATATCCTCTTTGAGGAGTCTCAGAAGTTCTCCTTTGAGGGTCTGCCTCTCGTCCTTTCTCTGCAAGTATCTGAACAGAGAGAGGACCCCCCCTGCGTATGCGACCCTTATGGACTCCTTCAAGGGACATCCCTCCAGGTTCACGTCCGTCAGGACTCGCAGCCGTGCGAACTCTCTCGGGAGACTCTGCACCCAATCAATCAATTAATCAACCAGTCAGGTTCCCGATTACTCAATGAAAAAACCGCTCACAAGCAAGCAAAAGGAAGAAGAGAGAAACAGTCTGAAAACGAGAGAGCTACAGGGAAAGCCATGCAGCGAGAGAAAGTGAGACGGCGGGAGAGAGAGAGAGAGAGAGAGAGAGAGAGAGAGAGAATCTGTTCACCCCCCACCTGTAGTCTGGTATTGTGGCAATCCAGAACGCGCAGGTCTGAGGTCGTGCTCAGTTCCACTGGCAGGGTCTCGAGGGGGTTGTCGTTCACGTACAGCTGCCTGAGGTTCCTCAGCCTGCCGATTCTCGGGTCCAGGTACGAGAGGTTGTTGAATCCCTGCATGCATGACCGGACGGAAGACGACGGAGGAGGCAGGAGAATTCGCAAGGCAGGTAGAGGGGGGGAAAAGAAGGGAGAGAGGGGGCGAAGCAGACCGAAAAAAAGAAGGGTCTAAATGGGCACACTAGCGGGCGGACAGACGGATGGATGTTCGTTTATTCACTTTCTTCGTCATTTTGCACATGCATGCAGGACCCGGTTGTTTGCCCGAAGGGTAGATTCTGCGAAAGAAGAAGCAGACGACCCAGAGCTCAACCGACTCGTTCACTGGCCAAACGTGCCAGTCTTGCTGTCTGTAGGGCGACTGACCAGATCAAGGCGAACAAGGTCAGTCAAATTCCAGACTTTTCGGGGGATCGAAACCGCACTTAAATTGCAATGGCTCAGCAGCAGGCCCTTCCCCTTCAGGCTGCACTTCTGAAGACCTGCACGTGACGTCACAGAGAGGCATATGTTTTCAATCACAGGAACGAAACAATCCATGGGACGACAGCAAGACACAGCATGCACTCACGTCGCTCTACTTCGGTGTCGTGCAGCATGTCGTTTGATGTCTCGTTGACACGCTTGGCTCTCAGACAGTACGGAAATTTGAATCCTGAAGAACCAGAGCACCTATTTTACTTTGGAACTCTTCTTGCAGCGTGAACTTTGAGGCGATCACTTCTTGCGCTGTTCCTTCCTGTCTTAAAAAACCCTAGATGTGGTGATTGCATGAGCATCATTAATTGTGTTTTGCAATGGGTCTGCATGCATTGCATGGGGTCGGGGAGCTATAGGCCCGGCCGAAGGCACGCCGCGGTCGCGCAGAGTATCACGGCGCGGCCCGTGGTCGGTCCCCTTTGGCCCACAAGATTTGCAACACAGCAAGCAGCAGCACGCGTGTCCCAAGCTTTTTGGGTGATGAGAGTGACTGTCTTCGTCAAGCAGCTGCAGTGCACAGACCCTTCTCCAACCACATCTGGGCTGGACCAACTTCACTGTCTCGCTTGATCTTCGATCTGGGCTCTGCTGTTTCTTTCGTGACCTACACTCAGCCAGCATGTTCAAGTTCCTTTCAGTGTTGCTGTGCCTTGCCCTTCCCACAAGTAAGTAACAGAGTGCACCTGCAGAGATCACCGCTTCCCCTACCTTTCCTATGTACCATGCTTCTTAACCACTCTTTCTTTTCCTTGGAAACTTTGCAGGCGTGGATGGGAAGCTGGCCGAGAAGGCAGTTGCCCCTGTGGAGACGGTTACTCAGGCAGCAGAGACGGCGCCTACCCCTGTGAGCCTCGAAGCAACTTACGGCACCATGCCCAACGCCACCGAGACCTCCACCGCAGCTGAGAGAGAGCTGCAGAGCTACCTCCCTCCTGGGCAGGTCGTGACCGGCTCTTCTGGCAACACCATCTTCCTCACCTACCCTGGAAGACCTGCTGAGTACTACATCGGTGAGTCATGTGTGTGTCTGCATTGTCACCCAGCTTCTCTTTCCAAAGCGCCTCACGCATTCATTTCAGTTTCAGGATACTCGTTGTCATCAGTGCTGTGTTTCTGTTCATCGATTGAAACCCCCTCTACCATGACTGCGCAACTTTGCCCTCAGCTACGATCCTATCCTGTCCTGTGCTATCTTTCTCAAGAAGAAGTCTAGATGAAAGATCCCGCACGCACTGGTAAGGAACCAACTGCCCCCCTTTTTGATTGCAGACGCTGGTGGTGCACAGAGACAGGTGCCTTGGACCGGCGACTGGGTGATGCCCCGATTCCCTGTGGAGGGCAACCAGATCTTCCCTCCCATTGGATAATTTGATTCTTTAATTTGCGTTGGGTGTCTTTCGTTTCCTTCGTCTCTGCTCACTGGCAGGGGTGCAACCGAAGAATTCAGAGAAGGGAAGTGAGGAAGAAGAGAGGGCAGCAGAAAAGGGGAACCGAAGGCATCAGGGTGGAGAGGAGAGGAGAGGAGCTCGAGGAAGAAGCAGAGGAGCACAGAGGAAAGGAGGAGGATGGAGACAGAGAGTAGAGAGAAGAGAGAAATGAGGGTGGAGAGGAGGGGTGAGGGGATAGCAACTGTGCCTGGACATGCAGAAATTCTGTCAAGGTTTCCCCACATTTAGGCATACACCATCCCTCTTCTTTTGCCGGTGCGTGGACGTGTGGAGCTGCTACTTCGATCTACAGGGAGAGAACAACAGCAGAGGTCTGCGTGGGAGAAGAGAAGGGCGGATCTTCTGGGATGTTTCTCGGCGTGGGTGTAGAGCACGAAGGGGAAATTCGGGGTTGGAGAAGGAACAGTTCGATCGACGACTTTCGGGTAAAGAAATTTCGTTTGTTCTTCTCGGCAATTTGAATGAAGTGCTCTGCAGGAGGGGGGGGCGAGGAGACGATGCTCGAATCTCCTTTGTTGAAGTGTGCAATGGGGGTCTCTCAAGTCAAGATGAAATGATGGGTCGGGGGATCGAGAAAGAAGAAAATAGAGAAACAGCTTCTCTTTTTTGAAGGGGGGGGGAGGGGGTACCGAGGGCTGCAGATCACAGGAGGGATTGAGCGATGAGTTTTTGAACCTGTAAATAGAATTTCTTTGTGCATATTATACATGCCGAAAAATCGCATCCATATGTGCTTGTTTGTGTGAGTTCAAGCCGAACATAAGAAATGTGTTTCACGGAGAATTGGATCTTTCTCTCGTCAGGAGGAACGAGGAAGGTTCGGACTTTCTTGCATGTGCATTCGGAAAGTGGATCAAGGAGGTTTTTGAAACGACCGAAATCGATGAGCTACTGACCAAGTAAGCCGTTTTGTGTGCACCTTTAGTGGTTTCCGTGTTATTCATTGCCCCCCAATCTCCTTTTTTCCCTCTATGCCAATGTCTCTCGGTGTTTCAGTGCCTTCCGTCTTTTCTCTCTTTCTACACCTGGTTTTGTCTGTCTGTCTGTCAGTCTGTCTGCCTGTCTGAAGAAAAGAAGGCAGAAGAAGAAACATGTAGTCTGTCTGTCTGTCTGCCTCTCTGCCTGTCTGCCTGCCTGTCTGTCTCTCTGTCTGTCTGTCTGCCTTTATTCTTTCTTTCTTTTTGTCTGCTGTGTTCATGAAGAAAAGGAGGGAGAAGAAGAAGAAACATATAGTCTGTCTGTCTGTCTGTCTGTGGAAGCGATTCGGAAAAAGTGAGGTGAAGAAAAGACGATATAGTCTGTCTATCTGTCTGTCTATCTGTCTTTCTTGTTTTCGTTCTCCCTTCCTTCATTCATTCGTTCGTTCCTTCCTCCGTCCCTCCCTCCCTCCCTCTCTGTCTTTTTCCTTCTTAATTGTTGTATCTTTTCTTTTTTCTTTTCTTTCTTTTCTATTCAACAATTAAGTTTAATTAACAATTGAATGGAAATCATTAATTATTAAATCTAGCATTGAATTATCAATACACTATTTACCTAGGTATTTACCAATAGGCTATGGCCGCTACCATGGCCTGCAATTTTAGTAAATTTTAGGAGTAATCTAGGGAGTAACGATTGCACTGCATCATTGCAGGATGGTTATCAGGTGGCTACTTGGCCACCAGGAGTCTAGCCAGGGTTACACAGTACGGTTAGGAGTAACGATAGTAGGATGGTTAGCGGCCGCCCGGGTTACCAATTTCACGGTTACGGTAGTAGTTTTTAATAGCATGAACATGGTAGTGGTAGTATTGCATATTTTTCCTAATACTAGTGAACTTTAAACCTGTTTTATCTAGTTTTACCATCAAATCTACAATCAACAGAGGCTACAGAGTATACACCATTGTTACACCAATGTTGCTAAACTCTTAGATCTGAGATAATAATCATAATATCAGAGATATTACTCTATCATAATAAATGATGACATTATGTCATGATTATGATGCTGTAGTACCATACCAATTGTTCAACTGTGCGATGAAACATATCATGAATGCAAGCTCACTTAGTGAGGCCTGCCAGTGATGTACTGATTGATTGATTGATCCAGCGGACTCCAACGAAAATGCGACCTTGGGGGATGACTGGGGGGGAGGTATGTCACTGCCTCCCCAGAGTCCCCACCTAGACTTCGGCCGGTCAACCCTAAATGAACGCGTGGTTTACCTCTTCCAGCCAGGGGGGAAACACAGAATAAAAAAAAGAAGAACGAAGAGAGGAACAAAAGAAAAAAGATTGTTTCTCTTCGTGTGTATGTATATGTGTATGTGTGTGTGTGTGTATGTATTATGAGGGGAAATTAGGGGATCACGATGCGGTCACCGGCTGAGCCAACTACCTCGCCCCCCAAGAACAGCTTATCAATGAAGGCCTTCATATTCACGGCATGGTCAGAGAGGGTGGCAATACCCAGCTTTTCGTCCAGCCCGACCGCCACCAGACTCGTCCAGACGATGTAGGCAGTGATGTCGGCGTTCTGGCAGAAGAGGCGTCGCACGATGAGGTACACGCGCTTGCTGAGGAGAGGGTAGAAGAGTTGGATAAGGAGATACTTTCTATGCTTTTTCTGATTCCCGTCTAAGATGATGACGTACAAACTCTTCGGAAAAATCTTCTCTACCCTTGCCTCCAACATTTCACAGATATCACTGTACGCTTCCGTAAGCCTCATTCTGTAGCCATGGAGCGCTTGTTGAACAGCAGGAGAGCACCTGCTGAATACTTGCTTGGCGTGTTCTAGCTCAGCGTTGAAGGCAATCTTAGAAATCATCGCATCCTGTGCCATGATTCTGGTATTTGTGAGGGAGGAGGTAGTATACGGGATTCGAGAAGACGCCTCCCCGCACTTTGCCACATGGGAGACGAACGTTCTAATTTTGTGGTCCAGTAAAAAAGGCTGAGTATCTAGGTTTTTCAACAGACAACGCGCATAGAACACGAGAAAGAACTTCTAGCTGTTTGGAGGGACGTATGGGAACGATGATGACGTATGGGGGAACAGTTTTCTTTGGAGTTCCAAACTGCTCCACAAATTTGACCGTCTCCATCATGGCGAAGTCTCGAGGGGCGAGGGCAGCCTCAATATAGTCGGGAGGGCTTGCAATGCCATTTTTGAGCCTCTGTGCCAAAAGGTCAGCAACTGACTCAGTTCTTGGCTGAGCCGGCTCGGCCATGATGGCCGACTGAGAGGGGAGAGAGAAGAAAGGAAAAACTCACAATAAGACAAGAAACCCAAAAATTACTAGACACAATGAACAGTAAACCAGGAAGAAGCGGACCACTCAGTCTTGTTTCCCAGTTTCCCACATACAGTGAGAAAGCACTGATCACTGCCGAACTGCAGCCTTCATCAATTGTCCGTCTGCTCTAATAGGGGACAGAAGAGAAACGATTCCATAATTTTGACTACAAGTAAGATTAACTTTTGTTTAAAAATTGATTTTTGAAAGTTGAAACGGATTTGAAGGAGACGGATTTTTTTTCAATCCATGTGTCGCGCTTTTTTTGTATCCTTTGCCAGGGTCTTCGCCCAAACTACTATAGTAGTGGTAGGGGCCCTTGGGCCCCCAAGTTACCGCCCCATAGTTACCAAAGTGATGGTAACTCGCCGCCTCCTTAAGGGGCCCGGTAGTAACTCCTAGTAACCGCGTACTGTGTAGCCAGAGTAAATTATAAGTATGATAACTATGGTAATTGTAGTTAAAAACAAATATTTTTAATGTCAGATAGTGATTGCCGCGCAACTTTAATTTAGTTTTTTAGCTAGCAGCTATTTTTAGAATGTTTTCACTCATTTAAACTAGTTCTATCATTAAATCAAGAATTGATAAAAGAGAAACAAATGTATTCACTGTTAATATTCAACAATTTTGATATTGACAATGATTGATAATCAATTATATATAATATCGTTTTTTTAAGTTTTTTGCAACATATTTCAAAATCAATTAGCTCCATTCATTTTAATCGGGCAATTTGCATTTTTTATATATTTTTACATGCTTTGGGCCCTAGTTTAGGCCTAGGATGAAGAAGTTTTCAGCATACATCTCCATATATCCGTATTATGCATATATCTTGAGGTCAATAATACCGTCAATCATGTATACATCCGTATTCCCTTTGCCTTCTCCCCTTCTTTGTTCCCTCAATCATTCGCAGCCTCGGACCCCCCATCTTATACTCTCTTCACAGGTCTGAGACAGATACCTGGGCTATCAGTCACTGCCACTGGGGATTTAGACATGCCAAAAAATCTTTCGCATCAAAAAAGGCAGCCCTGAATTTCGGCATGGTTTATACATACATACATTCTTATATATATTCTAAACTTGGAGAATATAATGTATACACAATGTATATAAACATCATTTTAAAAAAATAGTAGAGTAATCAACTCATTATTAAATTAGTTTTAATAAAATATCTAGTAACACATAGACACTAATATAAATTATATACTTTATATGTAAAATTTTATTGGCAGTCGACTTGTTAATTCTCAAGGGCCCTCTATCTACCTCTATCTCAGCCTCTATCCCCTCTTCACACTGCAGTGATCACACCAGTCTTCTCGTTAAAAGAAAACATTGTGGGTTTCCCATCTACCCAGGCGAGATGGACCTGGGGAATGAACTACAGAACTTTGCCGAATTTGACAGAGTGGGCGGCAATAGCGCCTTCATCAGAGCTATTAATCAGCTGGTCCCCGCCTGCAAAATACCGCGCTACACGCACTTATGAACCATTGGTTTACGTTTTGGTCACAAACTACCAAAAATTCATTTATAGGCAAAAAATCTTCTTCTGAGGGGCGAAAACCCCCCTAAAACTATGCTAAAACCCCCTTTAAAAACCACAAAATTCACTTTTTAAAGAGGCTCTACCAAAAATTTAGGAGTGCGTGCAGCGCGCAAAATACATAACCCCGTCCTTGTAGAATGCATCTCACCCCTCCTCAAAGGTCCCGACTAAGAGTGGCAAGTGGCACCCAACTATCAAAAGGAGTTTTTCTGGAGCCTAAGAACAGATCCAAAGGTGTTTAATCACGGAATATATTTATTCACTAGTTACTCACTTCAAGAATAATATAATCAGGAATATATTCAGAA
>JAHBMJ010002295.1:15000-20373 GCA_018398765.1 Chromera velia | reverse complement strand
GATCGGTATTCTACCCGAGTTGAACGAAACAGCGCGTGCCGAACGAATCGCGTACTGCGCTGAACATGAAGATGATGACGTGATGGATGATTGGTTTGGGGACGAGCTTCGTTTGGGTCTTCAAGGAGTTTTCCCAACAGAGGCAAGGTTTTACAGTTTGAGGAAGTTTCCACATCAGCCTCCAAAAGCCTTTCGACAGAAAGATTGGAAGCACACAAAGAAACAGTGCACTACAGAAGGATTTTCTGTATGTGCAGCCATCTCTGCAAAGGGGAAGACAAAACTCATGAGATTTGGGAAGAAGATTAACTGTGACAAGTATTGTCACTTCATTCGAACATTCTTGCGCCCTGCAATGGATGTTGTTGACCATGCAAACATTCCCATGGTCACACGCAGACGTCTTCCAACAAAGAGAAAACGAAACAAATATCACCATGATCGTGACTCTTCACGGCTACCGCAGAAGACAGACAAAGCGTTAATTGATATGGAGATTGATGGACAGCTGTTGGCACCAAAGATGTGGTTGGGCAATCCAATTGAGAAATGGTGGGGACTATTCGTTTCTCGGTTGTATGATAATGGCTTTAAGACGTACAAAGATGCGAAGAGCTTATGGGAGGCTGCAGAGAAAGTTTGGGAGGAGACATGGGAGGAGCATCACAAGAAGATTCCAGCAATGCTGCTCAAAGTTCCGTTTTATTTAAAGAAAATCAGACAAGTTGATGGCCGTCATTTGACTCGAAAAGAGGAGAGAGCTGTAGATAAAGAGGTAAGAAAATTGGCAGCACAAGTGAATTCAGCCTTGAACCAGCCTTGAATCAATGTCAATGACATATATAGCTAAACTCAGATAGAAAGAAACTGAAACAAAGATTTTAAACAACTTTATGATGTGCATAACATTTGAATAAATGTATAAAAGGAGTAAAAAGTGCTTCGACTCTTTTAGTTCAATCTAATAATTTAAATAACTGCAAGCCTTAGGGTCATGACCTCATAGCCCACATAAAAAAATAATTTTTTTTTTATTTTTTTCTGCTTTTCGAATTTTTATAAAAAATAAAAGAAGAGGGCTAACACTTGCTAAAAATACTTAGAAATATAGCCTAGTCTCTCTTGTTTAAGAAATAGAAAAAAGTTTTGAGTTTAGACCCCCCATCGTAGACCCTAAACCCTAAAGGTCGATTATCTCAACAATGGGTTTGCTTCCTGTGTGCAGAGTTGTTCTTCTTTGTTTACATACCCAAAGCAAAGGATGAAACATCTGGTCCTTAATCCAAAGACAGTGTTCAGAAACCTTTGATTCAAGAAGAAATTCAAGATTCAAGAGATTACTGATATGGCAGAATGTCATAGAAACTGTGTACTCAAGTATTTGAAGATAGATCATGTAACTGACAAACAGAAATATAACTCCCATCCTGCAAAAGTCATACCAGCAGTTTCAAAAAGACTTGCCGAGTTTATAGAAGGACATCCTCAAGATCTTGTTTCTAAGAAAGAATGCCGAAGATATCTCAAAGAGAAGGAAGGAATCATTATCACCAAACGACATACCGCTCGGATATTGAAGAAGCTACCCAGTATTGCCCGTGCAAAGATCGGTATTCTGCCCGAGTTGAACGAAACAGCGCGTGCCGAACGAATCGCGTACTGCGCTGAACATGAAGATGATGACGTGATGGATGATTGGTTTGGGGACGAGCTTCGTTTGGATCTTCAAGGAGTTTTCCCAACAGAGGCAAGGTTTTACAGTTTGAGGAAGTTTCCACATCAGCCTCCAAAAGCCGTTCGACAGAAAGATTGGAAGCACACAAAGAAACAGTGCACTACAGAAGGATTTTCTGTATGTGCAGCCATCTCTGCAAAGGGGAAGACAAAACTCATGAGATTTGGGAAGAAGATTAACTGTGACAAGTATTGTCACTTCATTCGAACATTCTTGCGCCCTGCAATGGATGTTGTTGACCATGCAAACATTCCCATGGTCACACGCAGACGTCTTCCAACAAAGAGAAAACGAAACAAATATCACCATGATCGTGACTCTTCGCGGCTACCGCAGAAGACAGACAAAGCGTTAATTGATATGGAGATTGATGGACAGCTGTTGGCACCAAAGATGTGGTTGGGCAATCCAATTGAGAAGTGGTGGGGACTGTTCGTTTCTCGGTTGTATGATAATGGCTTTAAGACGTACAAAGATGTGAAGAGCTTATGGGAGGCTGCAGAGAAAGTTTGGGAGGAGACATGGGAGGAGCATCACGAGAAGATTCCAGCAATGCTGCTCAAAGTTCCATTTTATTTAAAGAAAATCAGACAAGTTGATGGCCATCATTTGACTCGAAAAGAGGAGAGAGCTGTAGATAAAGAGGTAAGAAAATTGGCAGCATAAGTGAATTCAGCCTTGAACCAGCCTTGAATCAATGTCAATGATATATATAGCTAAACTCAGATAGAAAAAAACTGAAACAAAGATTTTAAACAACTTTATGATGTGCATAACATTTGAATAAATGCATAAAAGGAGTAAAAAGTGCTTCGACTCTTTTAGTTCAATCTAATATTTTAAATAACTGCAAGCCTTAGGGTCATGACCACATAGCCCACATAAAAAGATAATATTTTTTTTATTTTTTTCTGCTTTTCGAATTTTTATAAAAAATAAAAGAAGAGGGCTAACACTTGCTAAAAATACTTAGAAATATAGCCTAGTCTCTCTTGTTTAAGAAATAGAAAAAAGTTTTGAGTTTAGACCCCCTATACCCTGGACATTATATGCATTTTTATAAAAACTAAGTTATAGATGCATTCAACTTTTAAAAAATCTGGTCCTGGAGAAAATTTATTTTCAAATCATTTACTGTCATTTAACATTGACATGAAACTTTTCTTTCTTTGCAATTTGCGACATAAAGTCTGATTTCTCTGTTCTCTCCCTGGGTGTACCGCTCATCTCCAAAGCAAGGGGGGTGTGCGGGGTTTGCACGACAGATTTCACACTGCGTGACAGGGCGATGAGCCGGCCTGGAAGGTTCAGTCTCAGCGGAAGGAAGCATTCTGTTGCATCTCCGGACTCCCCCGCAGACTCTAAGGGGGCCTTTGCATTTAAAACACAAGGCTTTTACGTGCAACCATAAGAGTTTCAGCTCTCCCATCCACACACCTTGCTCATCTATCAAGAGATCCCTCCATTCAGGACCCCAGACTCAAAGAAGGGTTTCCACTGTGTATAGTTCTGTCTCCCCGCTGTGAAACTTGCTGAAAAAAGATCCTTTCACTGGCGTGTGCTTTAACTGAGGCCGTGCCTTGGTCACTATTCCCTCACCCCAGAGAGCAGCTGTCAATCCAAGTGCCCAATCCGTTTCGCCTTCAACCCTGCTTCCTCTGTCTTAACAACATCCACCACATAGAGACGGACTGTCTCTCTCTTCATGCATTTTACCCAATCTGTCCCCCATTCTGCAGAGAAATGAAATTTAAAATTGTGTCAGCCGGGAATCCCCCACATGCGATGCTCAGCAATCGTGTAAGCCCTCTTCTCCCCATCTCGGGGGCCCGCTTTCTGCAACCCTGCCCACACTCTAAAAGTCCCCTCGTCAGTGGTGCCTATAATGACATACGGCACAAAGTCTCCCGCTTTCACTTTCCTACAAGCAAACTTCTCATTTCTCTCTTCTAACACTTGCACAAGAAGTGCTCTGTCTATCCACACAGCCTTTGTTTCCTTTTGAATCGACCTCCAGATCTCAATTAATAAAGGAGGAAGTGTGCACATTGTTGCTTACAGGCGGTGAAGCCGCAATCCCCCCTGCCCAGCTTCAGGGCGGCCGCAAAAGAAAAAAATTGGCTCCTTTAGGGCTCTAAAGTTCGGGATCTGCCAGATAAGTCTTCTAGATGGAGGTTTAGACTTTCTTTTTTCTTCTTGACCTCTCTCACTGACAGTAGAGATCACAACAGGAGCGTGAAAAAAAGACCTCAGTAGAGATGGCATATAATGGTCAGATGTATGCATGCAATCTTCATCGCATGCATGTTGCATCTGTATCAGTAGACGGGCATCAATGCGCGGCGCTCCGGCGGCGTGGCCCAGAAAAGGGCCCACAAATTAATGTCCAGGGTATCCGGTTCTCGTCTAGTGCAAATTCCTTTCGGCAGCGCGGCGGCGCGCACCATATACGATGTGATATGGCGGTACCAAAGTCTATAACCTCTTTCTACTCAGATTGTATCTACTTTTCTTCCTGTCTGCAATGCAATCTCTGAGTTAAAGACTCTTTGTGAAGTATGGGAAAGTGAGCACAAGAATGCAGCATAAGCTAAGTTATAATGACAGATGGGCCAGGATGTTCTTTAGCAATATCAAAAATAAAATTAAATCGCAATATCTAACAGATCAAGCATGTTAAAGTATATCTATATGCCCGGGTGTTCTGGAAAGACCTCTAGTGTCCTGCCAGCCTTCCTCGCATCAGACTATTTCACCCACTATCTGTATATCGCCTTCTCTATTTAAGAACAATGAGAGTCGGACATTTTGACTCTCCGATGATGGCCTTAATACGCCGTTACGTTGTGGCTTGTACGGCGACTTGATCACCCACCAAACTTGCTAGAACTGGGACTGGGAAACTAACTTCGCAATACTAAGCCCGGCCGGCATTAATTAAGTGCACTAAGAGAATTAAGTGACAGACTGGCTATACAGAGAAAGAAATAATAGACTTGTAATACAGAAATAAATAGAAGCATACCGTACAGTCTTCGTCTACTTGTATCGCTTGAATGGACTCCTTGGAAGTGAACTCTGACTGACAGACTTAAGGAGGTAAGGTATGATAAGTCTCCAACTAGGCTACGTTCTTAGTCTAGGAGGAAATCTGACGGCCACCTTATAACTAGCCAATTAAAACCGATACATAACGATAGTGCATGTAAGAAAAACATTGAATGACCGAATATAACCGAATGTACCAATCTGCAGATTCTTTTAGATTATTTTAGATTTTTTATAAGATGGTGCATGAAGAAGAGATAAGAAGAGTTTAGTAACTTTTCAAACTGAGACAGTAAATCACACTCTGTCTAGCACTCTGTGGTACCTAACTGACAAACACCTTATGTGTGCGTGCATGTGGGTATGTCACCGTGTTGGATTGGGGGGAAGGGAAGGTGCAAGAGAGAGGGAGGGCTACTGAGAGGGAGAGAATGAAGGATGGAGGCAGGCAGGCAGGGTTGAAGGGAGGAAAAGGACGACTGACTGACTGCTTGAGTAACTGAGTAAGCTAGCAAGATGGAGCGAGTAAGTAGATGAGTGGTTCAGCGAGCTGGTGAGTCGGCAGTACCCAAGGAGTAAGCGAGTGAGCA
>JAHBMJ010002295.1:0-10000 GCA_018398765.1 Chromera velia | reverse complement strand
ACTGGCGGCCGCACGTGCTTGCTTCTTTCAGGAGAATGTCGCAAAGAATGAATGAATGAATGTGCATGAATTTGCGTGCAAGTGAGGGGACGGGGGGGAATTTTGCCCTCTTCCGAGTGATCATCCTGCAGGGGTACTGTGTTCTCTCTCGGCGCGATGTTGAAGTGAAGTGCTTGGATGGAGATGAATCCTGTCGGTCTCTTTCTGACTCTAGTCGTTTTCGTCGAGGCAAATTCAGGGTAAAAAAGAGGGGAGGGGAGAGTGTGTGTGTGGCATTGTGGATGCAGCATCGATCTTCTTTTGCGAACTTTTTATCGGAGGTGTTTACTAGGGAATCACTGCGCTGTTAATAGTACCTATCGACTGGTGTGTTTGTATGTGTGCATGCAGGACATTGCTATTGGGGGTCCTTTTTCTGACACCTGGGAGCCTTTCATCCTCCGACGGCTTCCAGCAGCCGCGTCTTGTTCTTCAGGTGGCTCTTCATCAAGTGAAAACGTGGAGGCTTTGCTGTCGTTGATTGTGCAGAGCCCTTGGGTGAAGGCGAATTCCTTCGAATCATGATTGATCATCGATTACATCGTTGGTCTGTGTGAAGCATCGAGCTAGGTATCGAAGCTTTTTGAGTCATCATCACATCATCATTCAAAAATAAGTTGCTTCAATAATTTTTATTCAATTTGGCTCCGAAAGTTTGATAAAATAGTTGTATACTTAAGTTTGTGTACAAAGGGTACATGCAGTTTACACTAGAGTTTACAGGTTCAGTCAAACTTTAAGTGTTGGAGTATATCATGTGGCTCTTCCCAGGTAGTAAGTAAACGTGCTGTTAGTGCCTGTCACAATGATGTCTTATGTTTGTACACTAACCTAGGCACTAATTAAAGAGCAAATAAAACTAAAAAAAAAGCTTAGTACTCTCAGTAACCTTTCTATTAAATAGCATATAAACAATGTCTTTAGATTTCACAGTATCTGAGTCATACTAATCTGATGGCATAGACTGACATAAGAGCAAAAATAAATACATAACTTATGAATTAACTATTGAATTAAGATTATCTGCAAAAATAAAATATGGTTTTATATCTTTAAATTGTACAACGTTTTGCAATCAGATTCTACGCTCATTCCATTATCAAGCGATGTACTAAATTAAATTGAATTACATCAAAATGGGGAAAGCCGATAAGCTAAGCTATTCGGCTGTAGCCAACGCGACTTACAACTTTTTAAAATATTTATATTCGTTTAAGTTCAAACTTCCAATGAAAGAAGTTTCAATATATCTTAAAACGATGTCTGGTGGTTAGTACGTGGAATACTACCCGCACAGACCTAGGCGCAGTCTTTCATTACTTAAAGTTACTTTGCTTATGTCTCATGGACTCCCCTCCTCATACTTTCTCCTTCCTGGTTTCCGTACCTTAGTTACTCTCTCCTCCCTTAAAAAACCGAAAAAGAGGAAGGACAAGACCCGTTCCCCTTCTTTCCTCACTTACTTGGGTGTTGAGAGAGATGAACTCAACACTGATCGTCTGTGTGACTTCATCATCTCTGCGACTGCCTCTCTTTCCGCCTTGATACTTTCACTTTGCTTCTTCTGCTCCCCCATCTTCGCCTTTTCTTAAAGTCTTTCATCGATCGCGTTGAATTAATTCTTCTTGAAACTTTGCCTCTGCATGGATCCCTCAATTCAACCCAACTCTTTCTTTTTCTTTCCTTCAATTACTCCCCTTGTGTTCCTCTGTCTATCTCTACTCTTGCTGTTCTCCCATTTTCTCCCTTTCCCTCTGGATCTGGCGAGAGAAAAACAGATAGACATCGTTCAGCCTGTCCTTGTCTCGCCCCAGACAGTTGGAAGGGATCCACTTGTCCAACCATCGTTTCTTGCTCTCTGCCATCTGCAAAGAGTGGGCCATGCGGTCCTTCGCTCCTGCTGCCAGGGTTGTGGAAGCGGATTTCTTCTTCGTCTTCTTCATCGCGAATGAATTTCCCTCACCGCCATCCCCAGAGTCCTCGCCCGATGCCTCCACTTCCTCCTCTCCTCCCCCTTTGTCCTTTTCCCTCAACCCCCCCCTTGCCCAGAAAAGGTTGATTGCCCTCATGAACTTCTGAGAGACCTTCTCCGTCTCCTGAGAGGCCTGCATGTCGAAGTGCACAGGCCAAATCCAAATCTCCTCACTCACCAGAGCGAAACCCACAGCCTCCAAAAGCTCCCTGCCCAGACAGGGGCCCCCACTCGACACAGTGTCCCCAAGGGCCCCCCGGAGATTGGGGTCCCAGACCTGCATGCATGCATGCATGTACACACACACACACACACACACACACACACACAAACACACACGCAACCATGTACAGGAGAGAGAGGGGGGGGAGGAGGAACATGCAGAAAGGAAGCACGGATGGATGATGAACAGTCAAATGTAGAAACACCAGATATTGATGATTGCCAATGGGAAACTAGACGGCGAAGGGGGATACAGGTGTCAAAAACGCGACATGCAGTACATGCATGCAAGAAATAATACATTCAGCTAGAGGGAATCGGATCAGATCAGGCAAGGAAGGATCCAGAGAGAGAAGCTAAGGAAGGATTAAAAAAAAAAAACGACACGACACGACGGACGGACAGACGGACCCGAAGAAGGACAGTTTCCCAAGAGCTCGCAGACGCGTTTTGCCTCTCGCAGTTTCTCAGTTGTCGAATCTCCGAGAGAATGTACTGGAGCAGGGCGCGGTACTGGGAGTGAGCAACACACCGCCGCACTTGTCTGAGGACTCGCGCGAGAGGGGCGACGTCAGTCTTGTATCTCTTCTTCATTCTCTCCACCATCCGTTGGCTTGTTACTGCACAGAGGAAGAAGAACGGAAGAGCAGTTCAGAGTGAAAACTATTTCAATCCTACAGGTCAACTAGTTTGATGGCGACCCTAAAACCGCTGCTCGGAAAAAAAAAATCCACATTCTCTTTTGCTGAGCGTCCTGTTCCAAACGGAAACAAGTCAAACCAGAAAAAAAGGATATAAGAAGATGTTGAGCAGTGTAAAGACACCCCCCCCCCCCACACGCACATTCGAAAGAGGGAGGGAGGCACTGAGAGACGGAGAGAGACAGAATAAAGAAGAGGCACTTGTGGTTGGACTCACCAGAGGTCTTCCCGACAGCCCTGCTTCTTGTTCGTGACTCCCTCATGTTTCTCTCTCTCTGCCTCATCAAAGAGATCTTCTCCTCTGCTGTCAACCTCAGATTGGTACCCGTCACTCGGGAGAGGGGATCTTTCGGGGCAGTGGAGCGGTTGTCGTACCCTCCAATCGGAATGGCTTTGAGTGTCTGTTCTCTCCCCTTTCCTTGGAGGGCGTTGTGGTCGTGGATGTGCCAAGGGGAGAGTACTCTCTGTCTCTGCGTGCGCATTGATTGCTCCAGCATGAGTGCTTCTTTTTTGTCGATTGTTTCCTCTCTGAGGAGATGGGTGATCACGCGCTTTCTGTCCTCCCTCGAAAGAGGAGGAATCTTTTGAGCGAGACCGAAAGAGACACCGTGGAGCTCTAGGGGGGTGGGGGAACGAGACCGACTGAAATTGTCAATGGCCCACAAAGGGGCGACCCTCCCATTAGTAACCATGGAGAGAATATCGGGAATTGCATTTTCAATGTCATTCTCCCACACCTCTTCTGCGACATTTCGAGGGGAGTCAGCGTCGAGGTCTTGGTCTTCTCCCCACAACCCCCCAGGTTTCTTTGAAACATCCATTGCCAGATGAGTGAGACCGAATGGTTTTGTCTCCCACAAGTCACCGTCAATGGATTCAAAAGAAAGTGAACTCTCAGACCATTCCTCCAACTCGTCGGAATTCTCTCCGTCTGTTTCAGAGTCACTCATCTCAAAATCGTCACTGTCCTCATCCCCGAAATACAGACTTCCCATCTCCAGCGCTCTCGCTCTTCTTCTTGCAACAGCATTGAATATCTGATTCCATCCTGTCCTTGTGAGGGTGTTCAATCTCTGTAATCCTGTGGCGGCAGGGGATTTGCCCCCCCCTGTTGGGCTCTCATCGTTCTCTTCCTTTTCTTTCTTCAGCTCAGACTGAGTCAACACAGAACCGTCGGTGCCCACTTTCCTGCCCTTTCTCATCCCCTTCAGCATGTTCAACAGGCCCCCCCCTTTCGAGGGGGATCCGGTTGGGGACAGATGATCGAAACTGTTTGGAGTGTCGGCGGCGTCTTTTCTGAGGGAGCCCCACTTGAGTCTCTCGATCTGTTTGGTGCTCAGCGCAAGGTCGCGGCGCCCCTTTAGGTCCTCACACCCACCGATGCCCCCCTCTTCCCCCCCCTCTGCGTTCATTTGTTGAATGAAGATGGGTGCATCGAGGGAAAAGGCAAGTTCTTTCCAAGGATCGGTGTAGGACCCACAAGGATCCCCCGTGATTGTGGCTGAGTTGATTGCATGGCACGAGGCGGGGGGGTCGTAGAGACGATCGGCCATGCCATCAACAACCTGGCGAGGGGTCATGTAAAGGAAGGCAAGCTCTTTGCCCAGCGTTGCGGGGTCCTTTCTCTCCTTTTCAACTCCCTTGAACCCTCCTTTACTGACTGGTGCCTTCTCAATTCTCTTTCGGAAATGATACCGCGGGTGAGTTTTGTCTTCTAACAGTTCAGGAGGAAGGAGGGCGTCGAAGAGCAGAAGGAAGGCGGCAAAGACCTGTTCATTCACTATACCCTGGTCGTCCCTCTCGTCTGAGGAAGTCGTCAGCATACGCCAAATCAAGTCACGCTGCACCTCCGGAATGAAGAGCTGTCGACTTTCTAGAAAGGCGTCGAAACGGCTCTTTGATAGGGTCGTTCTCTGTTGTGTGGTGATGGCGGGGGATCGCACAGCCACGGCAGAGGACGGGGGCTCTCTGTCTTTGAAGGGACTCTGCAGCCTTTTTCCTCTGATGGCCTTGTTCGACAGAAGAGCAAAGGCGCTCTCTCCATCTGCATGGGTTTTGGCGGGTTTGCTAGGACTTTGGGGTCTGTCTTCAAGTTTGCCGCACGCGGCTTTGAATAGAGAGCTGAGGGAGCGAGACGACCGTCGGCACAAGAGAGCAAGGAGAAGACAGAACAGATCGAGATCGGCAGTGTCAGAGGTGCCATTCATGATTTGGGAAAACCTTCTGTGCTTTCCGGGGGCACCCTGAAGGCCCCCCCCCTGGAGAGACGAGATGCCCTCCACGCATCCTGAGGACAGAAAATCCCGTCCTTCCCAGAGACTCAGCTTGTTCTTGTGGATTCGTACCATCGTTTGGACAATCTGCATTCATGAATGAATGAATGAATGAATGAATGAATGATTAATGAATGAATGAATGAATGAATGAATGAATGAATAAATGGATGAATGAACAAAAGAAAATCAACGAAAAGAAGAGCAAGCAGAGAAACATTAGCAAAGAGATTCAACAACAACAACAGCAGCAACAAAAACAAAAAACTCCGATGGATGCCGATACCCGAAAAGGCCTGTGGACGCAATCCGCAATTCGACTGCCAAAGATTTCCCGGGACATACAGGATGCACAAACAGCATGAGAGAGTAAAATTTGTCCCAAAGAAAGCCAACGTTGCAATGAATGTGTCAGAAAAGAAAGGACACAACAAAAAAAGTGCAAATAAACGAACAAAGAAAGAAAAACCAAAATGAAAGAAGGAAGCGACTTACAGGTTCTTTTGCCCCATCTTTCACTTCCGACCACTTCTGGTAAAAGCTCCCGTGGTTGACCTGCAGATTTTGATACATACATACGCCAGATTGAGGCACTTACATCTGCCAATGAATGTCTTCTACTTTCGCCAAAAGTGCATGAATGGTGTGTGTGTGTGTGTGTGTGTGTGTGTGTGCGAGAGAGGGAGAGAGCGAGAGAGAGTCACTGTCTTCTGGATGGGTGTGATTTCTCCGGTTGCCGCGGAATGAATAGTCAGAAAGATACAAAGAGAGGAAGTCATCAGTAGCAGCATGCATCAAAAGCCATGCTCCCTTGATGTCAAATGAGTCCAGACCTTTCTTTTTACACACACTTCACACACCCATGCACTCCCTCCCTCCCTCCCTGAAGACACACACACCCGAAAGTTTGGAGAGAAGAACCCTGCGACGGGCGTTGCCCTCTCCCTCTCCGTCTCCTCTCCAGAGTACCGCGTCGACTTAGAGACTTGCCCCCCGCCCCCTTGCATGGGGCTTTCTCTGCGAGTCCCTCCTCCCACATCCGAGGGAGCAGTCGTGAATCGCACAGACTGGGTCCGGTTGAAGTTGGGTGAGGGTGTCGCCACCGCGAGTGCCTGGCCGTTGGCCGTGCCGGAGTCTTCTGTAGAGACTCTCTCTGCAAAAGACAGACACAGACACGGACACGGACACACACAGTCTTCTGTAGAGACTGTCTCTGCAAAAGACAGACACAGACACGGACACGGACACACACAGTCTTCTGTAGAGACTCTCTCTGCAAAAGACAGACACAGACACGGACACAGATACACACAGTTGAAGAGGCATTCTGTTGGCGAAGAACGTTGCCGACAAGACGCTTCATGTAATTGCTTTTCTGCATGCAGTACGTGTGTGCAGGAAGAAGATAGCCATGTTCAGATACAAGGCCATGAAAAGGAAATGAGAGAGGCTCTCGCCTCATGCAAACTTTCCGACGACGTTTCATTTTGCAAAGCAAACGGCAGGCCCGCTTGCTTCACGGCCTCGGAATCTTCCAGTTGAATTTCAAAGCCAAACGCGTAAAGAAAGATAGAGATGCTTGGAAGCATAGAAAAACCCAACAAATCGACTCACTTGCATACTCCAGCATCACAGACTTTGGCTCCAGGCTTTCCTTGTGTCCTTTCTCCCAGAGGAAGATCTGTCCCTCTTTTCCCAGAAAGAAAAGAGGCGGCCCGTACATCTGAGAATCTCCCGTTAGGCTGTCTCGCTTTCCACCTCCCCAATCTTCCCCCACCCCCCTGACGCTTCCCCTCTGCCCAAGTCCTCTTTGTCCCCCCACACCGTCACCCTGCTGCTGGGGGGGCCCTGCTGTCCTGACTGAGGTGGATGCTGTAGTGGACGCTGCTGAGGCGTCTAGGATAGAGGGCAGGACGCTGTCTGCAAATTCCTCCTCCCACTTAATCTTCCCCCTCCTCCTCCCTCGCCCCACCCCTGCAGCTCCTGTCACAAAGGCTCCGTCCTCTATCGGGGCGTCGTCCTCCACTCTGGAGGGCGAATGGGTCTGTAGGGTTTGGATTTGGTCCTGTGGGATGGACGCAGAGGGAGACCCGTCTGTGAGAGGGCGGGCGTAGAGATCGACCTTGAAGCTTCGGAAAGCCTCGCGCCATCCCCAAGCAAAGGCTGCGATGGGTGGGTTTTTCAATGGGTTGTGATCAACGAACAGGTCCTGAAGACACCCATTGTCTTCATTATCCTGAAAGTCCAAATCGGCATCCTCCCCCGTCCTTCCCATCCCACCCGCCCGCGCAGTCTGGTCGTCGAACAATTCCAAAATTTCGGGGGGCAGGTGGGTGATTTGGTTGGAAACCAAACGCAACGTGCGGAGCTTCTTCAGGTGTCTGATGGTGGAAGGCACGGAATCAATCTGATTGAACGATAGAAGCAAACGCTCCAACTCAAGCAGACCGTAAACCACATCTCGGCCATTCACATGTTTGGTGTATGTCAGTCGAGGCACAGCCGTCAATTTGTTGTTTTCTACCTGTAGCAGTTTCAGCTTGCTACATTCACTTACGGAATCGGGAAGGGAGGAGAGAGAGTTAACGGAGAGATCTAAAGTCTCCAATTTCTTCAGATGTCTGCCGAAGTCATGTGGGAGTTCCCCTATGTAGTTGTTGCTGAGGTCGAGATACCTCAGGTTTTCGAGTTTCTCCAAAGTCTTGACTGTGATCTCGTTGATATGGTTGAACTCGAGAATGATGATCTCAATCTCGGAAGCATCCAGACTGTGAATATCAACCAGATCCAGGGGGATTTCTTGAATGAGGTTATGGGAGAGGTCAAGGCTTTTGAGGTCTTTGCATCGATGGAGATTCCTCGGGAAGCGGGGAAGACGACACCGACGGATGCAGATGCTGTTGAGCTTCTTGTCGTCTAGTTCGTGGATGGAATCGTAGAACTTTTCGCTTAGGGAGGACCGCAATGCTTCCGGGACTTCAAATCTTAAGGCATCGATCACCTGATTGCCCTCCAGGGTCTTCTCTGGGAAGAGATACTTCTTGAGGAGAATCAAATCTCCCACATTCGCAACCGACGTCCTTCTCTTTGCCTCCTTCCTCCCGAAACGATTATGTTTGGCTCTCTGCTTCTTTGCCTTTGCCTGTTTGGAAGGGCTTTCGATCCCCTTGGACGGACTCTGGCTTTGCGGGGCTGGACGTTTGGGCTTTTTGCCTTCCTTCTTGTCCCACCACTCCCCCACATTGCCTCCGTTGACTTTCTGAACTGCCTGCATCTGGTAGACGCTTCTGTTCGAGGACATCTGGGAGTCGTTGTCCTTCACAGACAGGGCCTTGCGGGAACAGACGGCTCCCATTGTCGGATCTTTCTCTCTCTGCACCTGTGCTGCTGCCTCTGGTCTTCGGTTGAGGTTCTATCGGTGTGTATCGGTCAGACGGATCGAAGGTCTGTCACTCTTTGTTAATTACCTCTGTGAATTGCAAGCAAACAAAGACATCCGAACACGGGCTTACAGTCCACCCTTATCGTACGGCTTTCTGTCCCAGACATAGGTTGTCCCAACATGCATGACGGAAGAAGAAAAGGACAAGTCACTGCATGAGGTCACTTACATGCATGCAGGTATGTATCGAAATACGTATATATTTCTTTAGTGTCTCTCTGGTCCTTTGTCGGGCCAGTATGCATCTTGCCTAGGCATAGGTCCTGTCCGTCTATTATGGCCAATCTGTTGCAAGCGCAAGCCCCTCGAACTAGGCCGCCGCGCCTAGCTTATACTACTCCACGGTGGACAAAAATTAATACCTTTCATTCTCCGTGTATTCGCGTGGTCAACTCTGCCTATCTATGGATGAGCGTTGTGGTCTTCCTTTTCGTTTCCCCAACTTCTTCTTCAATGGGTTCCTCAGCCCGTTAAAAAAATTTGTTTCTCCTGAACATTTCTTTATTAAACCTTTTCTTTACATCCATAAATTCTTTTGCATGCTTAGCGGCTTTTAGCTCCTTTGTCATATTTCTTTAATCTGATGTTGTCAGGCTCTTCTCTCCGTTTATGTTTTTTCTATCTCTTAAACATCAAAATGGTCTTTCTCTTTCTTTCCATTCTCTTGCCAACGCCCCTGCTGGCCCCCCCCCCCATTCTTTTACTCTTTCTTCTCTGCAAGGCCCACGTAGGCCGAAAACTCCCTCCCAAGCAGCATCTCTATAACCTGTGTACCGTGTGCACCGCGGCTTGCCTGCACAGATGCCAAGATTGTAGACGCTGCTGCTTTCTAAATCGCTACTGACAACGTTTTCCACCATCTGTCAGCAATTTTCTGACGTACTGACGCATCATTCATCTCCCCCAACCTTCTGTAGCCTGTCTCACCATCTCTTTCACGAACTGCACTGTTTCCCCCCCAGGCCTTCCGTAGGTCTCAAAAACTAAAGGGACAAAACGAATGCCCACTGCTCTGCAGGCATCATCGTAGTGGGTATGTTTCTTCCCGTCCTTCTCCTTAGCTGCAGCCCCTGCTTTCTTGGCGTTTCTGTGCAGGCGGGTTGCATCCTGGATCGGGTGGATCAGAGCCACATCCCCTAGAATGGAGTCCCCATTTGGTAAAGTCGCGAACAAGTCTGGTCGTTTGTCGCGTTTCTCGGCCAACGGTCCTGTCAAATCAAGCCCCAACGATCCCATCGTCGTCTCCCCCCCAACCGTACAGTACCTTACCCCCGTTAACAGCTCAAAAAATGCTGCCCCAACCTTTTGGTGCCTTCTCCACGGACCTCCTCCCGTTGGACACTTTCCTCTA
>JAHBMJ010002294.1:15000-20366 GCA_018398765.1 Chromera velia | reverse complement strand
GGGGGGGGGGGAGAGAGAGAAAGAGGCAGGGGGAGAGAGAGGAGGAGTTAGAGGGAGGAGGAGAGAGAGAGAGAGGGAAGGAGGGAGACAGAAAAAGAGAAAGAGAGAGACAGGGAAGGAAGGAAGGAAAGAAGGAAGGCTTCATTAAAATATTATATGGTCGCGGAACTTATTCTTAAGACCAAGATGTGCGTTCACGAGTGAAGAATCATGGAAGCAGTAATTAATCCGTTGCATGCATTGCATTGTATCTACATGTAAACAATATATAAGGAATGAGAAAAGTGTTTGTATCAACGACTATATACAACTATACTAGTTTATATTGGACGAACCGCAACTTATTAGACCATATAAACCTTGCATTACAGTGCATCAGAGACTTTAAAATCAAATTTGAGCTCTGTAACGTCGAAACTAGCCTTATTACACTCGCTATTCCCAATTATATCTATAGACTTATGTGGAGTCCTACCCTATGGCGCCGCCCTTTGAGCCTTCGCATGCGCCATAACTGAGTGAGCTAGCGTGCCGTGCCACATTCCGCCGCCGCGCTTTGCTTCATACGTGTCGCGCGCGTCGATCAAAGTCGTTGAAATCGAGTCTGACCTTTGTATTCAAGCATGCAACATGTTACTCAAGCAACGGATAGCATCGTTTGAGTCTGATGTCTGTTTGGCATAGATCGGGAGTCTAAGACTCTGAGAGAGAGGAACAGAGAGAAACATAAGTAGAAATTGTGTAATGATAGAATGAATCCAGCTGACTGGAATCCTAGATCGCTCTAAAGCTAAACCTTCTATAAACTGTTGCCTGATCGAATGAGTGTTGTTCACGTTCCTTCTCTAGAATTTCCCTAAGGCTCTTATCCTCGCTTTACCTTCTGTCTGGACGCCATAAGGTGGCCGGACAGGGGGGACAAACCATTGTGGTGAACGCTCAGCTCGATGAGTGTCGACTCTCGTGTACCTTCTGTGATAGAGATCAGATCTGTCTCTTTGCGCAACAGTTGAAATCCGATTGCAACGATATGGGCATGGTCAAGCAAAGACCGTGAGTAGGGGAATTCAGCGTCCCCTTACATCCTAAGCTGCCTGGAGCCCTGTTTCGGAGATCCCCTTCGAGTCTGATCCTGGACTTTGCCTTTGTCCTTGGGTAGAGAACCCAAAGATCGTTGGAGGTCGCCAAAGCCGATGGTGGAGACGTTGCTTGGTGTTGCTCGGGACTTTGAGGAGCCTGATGTCATTGAGAATGCCGCCTACGAGCAGATCGCAACCCAAATGGCCAGTAGAGAGCTTTTTCTATGCCTTTTAATTCTGTAACTGTCTCAGTCTTCCGGATGAGTGTCGGCTGATCACCTTCACTTGTCTTTGCTGTTGGTTGCTTGCTTGTCTGCGCAAGGCTGACCACCTTCGTGGCCTGCAAACACCTCCAGTGTGTCTGGGTCTGCCTGGACTGGTCCTCCGGCAGCGTCCAAATACAAGAAGACGCCCTTCGTTTCTCCATGTGTCTGCAATGCTACCATTTTCTTCAGAGGGAGAGCTTGTCGCTTCTGGCTGTCTAGCTATCGTGTAGATCGTTTGATGAGTGGCCGTTCGATCAGGTGCGTAAGACTCGGTATGCATATTCAACAGACAGAAGGGACAGGTGGCGGCGTACCACACGGACCAGCGTAGTGACGGCCGGTGTGCCAGCCGGGGAAGGCCTTCTGCTCTGGGACCCCGACGCAGCGAGCCTAGAGTAGGAAGGAGGGGGAAGTAAGGAAGGGGTACAAAATGATATCGAGCCTGCCTTCGACGGCAAGAGAGGCAGAAAGGTCGCGGCAGACCTACCGAGAGACAGAGTAGGGCACATGGCAGCTGCCGCCTTGTCTCTTGCCGGCGCCGGCACATTTTTAACTAACCGGGAAGGGCAAGAGGGGGTCGTGGAAGAAGGGGAGGGAAGAGGGACAAGGGGGTGAAAAGGGGGGACAAAGAGGAAAGGAAAGGGAGGGGAAAAGGGGGGGGAAGAGGGGGAGAAGGGGGTTGCTTCGGGGTGGGGGGGCAAGTTAAATCGAGGCTGGCCGAGAGCTAGCGACTGAGTGTGACTGGAGTGTCTTTTGTCCGGAGTTGAGAGTTTATGCCAGTGTATGTATTGAAAGGAGGAGTAAGGGGATGAAACGAGACAGAAAGAAGAGATGAGATAGAAAAAAACCAGCGGGGCAGTCTACAATGTGTCCGGTCCCTTCCTTCCCTCCCTTTATGCAGCTACTGACACGCACGAAAATGTGTTTGTGCTTGATCAGACGGCTAAGTCCTTCTGTCAACGAGAACTCGATATCGATTGCCTACCCCTACGTCAGCTACATATGAGACGGGCAGAGGACTGCCTAATTACCGCCGCCGTGCACTTATGCCTGCGCGTACCCGCAACTGCCTGTGACTGCCCTTATGCCCCTGCACTAGACTTGGGAGGGGGATTGAGCTCATTGCGAAGCTGAGCATCAAAGAGGTGGACTGCGAGAACGACAAGTTGAGCGCCGCATGTGCCGCGCATTCGGAACTTCTGGAACTCCTTTTGGAAGAGTGATCTTTCTTCCCCCTCAGCTTCTCTTGGCTTTGCTTTGCGTGTGACTTGGGAGTCAGACCCCTCGTATGGCTGAGAGCACGAGCACACGAGGGGGTGCTTTCATTCACTATCTCCTTCTCGCTTCCTTTTGCTGCTTTGAAACGTTTCGGGTTATGATCCCTGGCTTCCTTCTTAATTTAAGAAAAAGAGACTGGAAGAGGCGGAGAGAAAATGAGTAGAGGAGGAGCAAAAAGAAAAGAAATCTTTAAAGAGATGTCTAGTTCAACGAGAAAAGAAGAAAAAGCGAGGGGACAGCCCGTGCATGTCTCTGTATCCGTTCTGCATCTTCTCCCTGCAGGGGGATGCCGGTGCTTTGGAGGCCCTCTGGGTTCTCTGGGTATCGCCTCTCCCCCTTGTAGTACGGGAGTTGATGGGGGCCTTGGTGGAGCTAGCCGTCTCTACGCGAGCATCTGCGTGGAGCCAGACGGTGTACTGCCAGGCGTCTCCCTCCGATAGGTCTGACCGGCTACCGTTCACAGCCGTTCGTTCGTTGATGTCTGTTGTCTTGATTTGCCCTTCCTTACATCTGTCATGGTGTGAGGATGCTTAAGATTTTATTCCTTCAACTACATGCTTTGAAGTGTTCTATTGGTTGTATGGGTTTGCATTATGTCTGGTTGATCGTGTTCTTTTGCTCGCCTTTTTTCCTTTTCCACGCATGCTCGAATGTGTCTGGCTGATCGCGGGGACGCGATTTTCTTATCCGTGGCCGGGGGGGATCTGTGGAGTCCTACCCTATGGCGTTGCCCTTTGAGCCTTCGCATGCGCCATGACTGAGTGAGCCAGCGTGCCGCGCCATATTCCGCCGCCGCGCTTTGCTTCGTACGTGTCGCGCGCGTCGATCAAAGTCGTTGAAATCGAGTCTGACCTTCGTATTTAAGCATGCAACATGTCACTCGAGCAACGGATAGCATCGTTTGAGTCTGATGTCTGTTTGGCATAGATCGGGAGTCTAAGACTCTGAGAGAGAGGAACAGAGAGAAACATAAGTAGAAATTGTGTAATGATAGAATGAACCCAGCTAACTAGAATCCTAGATCGCTCTAGAGCTAAACCTTCTATAAACTGTTGCCTGATCGAATGAGTGTTGTTCACGTTCCTTCTCTAGAATTTCCCTAAGGCTCTTATCCTCGCTTTACCTTCTGTCTGGACGCCATAAGGTGGCCGGACAGGGGGGACAAAGCACTTAATTCTTTATTTTATATATTTTTCTCTTTAGGCTTTATTTTCTAGCTTTAATACAGAATTATACAGAATAATACAGAATTATTATTATTTATTTTCATTTTTTGAACGATCATTTTTTATTGAACCGTAATTAATCCAGAAAAAATATTCTCGTCATAGGTGACTTCCTGCTCTCTAACATTGTTTTCCTCTAACTTTTTCCATGTTACACATGTTTTTTTTTCTGAACATTTTTTTCTCAGGGCCCCGGCATACCCCCGGAGCCCGTGGAGGAGGTATCCTGCATGCATGCATGCAGTTTGCACGCGTGGATGGTCCTTGAAAGAAGAATTTATTGCATGCACGCGTAGAATCGCGTAGACGGTCTGACATGTCACGCAGGAGCTCTCAGCTGTCAGTGAGAACAACGATGAGTCAAATTCCGGCAAGGGTCCACACTGGACCCACAGATCAGTTGGTTTGATGGGTCTGCCACGTGCTGTACACTTCCTCTTGTTGGTTTGCTTGCGATTGTTGATGTCGGCAGCCCTCCTTCAGCGGTGATTGAAGCACACCCGTCTCCTTTTTCACTTCTGGCCGTCTCCTTTCATGTAAAGAACTGCTCCTGAAAGAGAATCCGCTAGAGGCAGAAGTTACACCCCTCACTTGAACAGAGTTTCTCTTCTCTCCTTGGCCAAACTGACCATGGCATTCTCCATGGGCGCGGTTTCCTTCGACCGCATTGTGGCAGTGCATCCAGACGAACGCTCGAGGCTCTTCTCCCAGCTGATTGGGTTGGTGGACAAACGGGAAGTCATTGTGAAGGAGGTGGGCCGTCTCTTCAGTGATCTCCTGCAGTCTTTTGGAGTCCAGACCTTCCAGCACGGCAGCTGGACGCAGCGCATTGCCCTTCTTGACAGTGACAGCGACGTGTCGTGCCCCGAGGACGTCAACCTGCAGGGCACCAGACGCGCACTGAGAAGTCCGCACAACTTGCATTTTGTTGTTGAAGAGGAGATTTCGGATTGGCGTATTCTGGTGAGACATCGGCAGACAGGTTTACAGTTAGACGTGACTCAGAAAGCCTCCCACAGCACTGAACCCTTGTGGAAGGCTGAGCACATCCGTCGGTCTGTAGATTGGGCCCTTGATGAAAACGTCCGCATCACCATTTTCATTTTGAAGCTGTGGGTACGCAAACACGCAGACCAATTTCAACCCAAGAACGGCTACCCGAATTCATACACCTTTCTTCTCATTCTTTTGTTTCTTCTCACTCACCGAGAGAAACCGGTGATTCCTCTGTTGACGTGTGTGAGTGAGGACACACAGGACCGAGGAGACGGCCTTAGCATCCTCCCCGTCTCCCGTCCCTCTACAGACAACCTCTCTTCAGAGGACCCCCTCCTTCTTTTCCACCAATTCCTCGGCTTCCTCCTCAGTAACCTCAAGGGCCTCCAAGTGGATTTTGACCGAACCGCTCACCTCGATTTGTTCATTCGACGTAATGATTATTCAGTCAGGCAATGGACCGTCAAAGAGCCCTTCACAGGAACCATCAAGTGCCAACCACGAGGGTGGTATGACCGCAT
>JAHBMJ010002294.1:0-10000 GCA_018398765.1 Chromera velia | reverse complement strand
CAGGGAGAGAGAATACAACGAAATGCTAGCAAGAGTGGAGGCAAGAGTGCTGAACCCGACAGACTGGGCAAAGTGAGTGAGCGAGTGACTGAGTGAGTGAGTGAGTGAGTGAGTGAGTGAGTCGCGTCGAGGGAGTGAGACAGGAAGGAAACAGCAAGATGGAATGGAATTGTCCTTTTTCTTCTCTTTCTGCGGCTGCTGTCTGTTGGTTCTTTCTTTCTTCATTCGCTCTTCCTCTTTTGTTGTGGAAAAAACGAAATTGAGTGGTCGTCTCCTTTCATCCACCAGTCGCATCATCTTGCTTACTCTCTTCCACTCGAGGTGTGTGGGGTTCCCCTCTGGTTCTGTGTCTGCCATTTTCTGTCTGTCTGTTCACGTGTCATATATGCAAGTACCTGTTCTCCCGCTCTGTGTGCGTATTGGGGAGAGAGAGAAGGGACGAGGGATCGAATCGGCGCCTCCCCGAGTCGGACGGAAGAGCCAAAACGTTCAGAGGTCTGCGAAGACAGCAGCCCCAGATCTGCACTCTTCATGATGCTAACAATCAGGTATTACCAACGGATACTGATAATCACAGAGATGATCATGATCCAAAGACCCAACCGTGCAGGTACATCAACTTCACCCACCTGGGCCCGGTGCACACCAGAAATAGGCAACCAGGAGGGACGGGGGGTCAGAAGGCACAGGGCCGGAAGAAAGAGCATGTTTTTGACGGAAGAAATCAGGGCGCGCTTGGTGAGGGACTTCCTCAGACCTGAATGACGGTACTGCAGGCATGTATGTACGTGTCTCAATGAGGACGTGATTAAATTGGGCTCTTTGTAGCGCACAAGAAATTGTGTTTGTTTTTGGGAGCTGCATGAAGTGTTTTATGATAACATCGCACAAAACTTCGAACCTGACAGCTTTTTGTCATATTAAATTTAATGTGTTATTGAGCCATTTAACAAGCCGCAGATGATCTATACCTGTTTCGATTCAGAGCATCATCACATTCATGCAGTTTCATGCATACATGTCTCGCTGCGTTACCGTATAATATAGCGTTACGCTGCACTTATTTTTTTTTGTACATTTGTTTTTCACAAACTATATATAAAGAGTTAAAATTTGAAACTAAGAACTTGAATGCTTTTATATCCTACAGGTAGAACTACGCGTGAGGTTCATGCACCAACACAATTCCTGACCCTTGACCCTTGAACATCCAAAATATGACCGACTGACAGCGTGCCTTCTGTACCCTTTCCTTCCTGTACAGATGCCGATGCATAGCCTGCCTCAGAGTCAGCCTTCAGTGAAATCAACTCACGGGGCCACAGGAAAAGACCCCCCCCTTATCCTACTTGCAGCTCTCTCTTTGCTTCCATAAAAGCCGAACGAGACGTCCCCTAGATCTCCCACACTGTAAATTGTGCCTTCTCAAAGAAAGCAGACAGCCAAAGAGCCCAGTCAAGATGTCTTTTCTTCCTTCTGCTCTTCTCTGTGAAGTGCTTCCTCCTCATTCCTTCCTTCCTCTCTTGTAAGTTGCATGGTACTACTAGGTATGGTATTCAGGCTGGCACTCGCACATAAAGATGGTTAAAAGACCCTATCAACTAACCTGTCAAAGGGTTCTTCAAAGTGTATCCTTATTTAAAGGGTTATCAAATTATATCTAATAAAATTCTATGAATGTAATTAGTATTCAGTCGGATCCAACTTCTACTAACTTCGTTTTTTATAGGAGTTTCGCTTCGAGAGCCACATCTTGTTCAAGTTTCACTTTTTTCTCTAGGCGTGGATCCTATATATATGTATATTTCTATATATTTTTTCTGAACGAGAATATATGTATATATATAATTAGTATATAGATATATTTAAAAATATATTGCCTCTGTGTCTCATGTCACTTTAATACTATTCATACTAGTTTATATATATATATATATATATAGTTTATATATATATATATATATATATATATAACAAGACTATGTATTGTGTACTCAGTTGATGGAAGAAGAAGCACTAGAAAAGCTTTTTGAAAAAAGAAAAGGGATTGGGGAGTTAGGGGAGAAAATGGGAAGAAAATCTCGTGGGCGTCATGTATTTGGGTGAGGGATTGTATGGCTGAAAGCAAAATCGTTCAGAAACGGGCACCCTCGACAGCTCTCTGAACTGAAGTGGCGCCCACTGATGTTATACGCGAGACACGCATAGAGAAAGCCTTTTTTGATTGTGTGTCGGTTGTTGAATGGATTGCTTTCCGCTTTAAGTCCGCATGCGACCTTGTTTTCACCGTTTACTTTTATGTGAGACATCGGAAAATTTAATGGGGGGTCGGGAGATATCGAATGCGCCTATTTTACTGTTGTTCGGGGAAGGATGTTACCGTCTGTTTCGCATTTTAGTCAGATCTTCGTTCATGTCGAGGACATTAAGAACTTTTATCCTTCAATTCCTTGAGCATTGGTTCTTCATTTACTTTCTTGTGTATTTGATGAGCTTCACACATCTCGTCGGTATTCTTTTTTGGTATTGCCTTTTTCTTCTGTTGGGGGTGTTCGGATTCATTCTGCCACAATCATGGGGAGAGGAGGGAGAAAGTGGACGCCTAAGGGTCACACTCGGCCTACAGCTTTTCTTTCAATACACGGCCGGTTTCAGAATGCATAAGCACTTTCTTTTGACAAAATTCTAGATTTTGTGAAATTGAACTTCGCGACCTGCTTTGTAGCTGTTGGGAATCGTCATGTGTGGCAGCGGCAGGGGTTTGCACAAGGCTCTCCTCTGTCGCCGGCCCTTGTGAATGGAAGTGCGGCTTTGGTCGAACGTGATTGGGCCACAGCCCGGGGGATTAGCTCTTTGTCGGGCAGTAAGCGTGTGGTGCGAAGATGGATGGATGATTGGCTCCTGGTTGCTCGCCTTCCCTTTGCTTTAGAAAAAGATCACATATGTGCAAGTCTTCGCAGGGACGATTTTTATGCTGTTGAATGTGTGCTTGAGGAGCAAAATTTGGACACTTTTCTGCAGTTCGAGCTTCGTCTATACGACTGCTGTACCCGCTTGTTTTTGTTGCTGAAGGACCCCAATCGCTGTTGTGTGTCTTTGCTAGCTGGTGGAGTGAAGGCTCCTTTTCCCTTTCCTCACTACGCTCATACGCGATCAGCTGTTCCTGCACATCGTCTTCTTGACACTTTGCATTCTCATATTTTGTGTACATTTCTTTTTTTGTTATGTCCCGATTCTTTATTTATTGCAGTTTTGTGTGGTATGTGGAAAGAATTACAGGAGTGCGGTTTTCTTTTGTATGACATCCGTCGCATCACTTTTGGTTTGCTTTTAGCAGCCGGCCTTGGTCACCTTCGCGATCGGCTTTGAAAGAGAGAATTTGAATTTTATAGCTACACTTAGGGTGGCTGCAATTTTATGTCGGTTGGCACATGGTGAAGGGCAGGCACGCACCATGCACCTCTGTTTTGCTTTCGTCCGCGGCGTGTCATGCATTTGTTTTTGTGGCATTAGCATGTATTTGTGTGAGTTAGCATACATAGGCCATCCGAGATTAATGTGCACTTTACCTATGATTTCGACAATTCGCATGCAGGCCCTTTAGATCGAAACCGCTCGATCTTCTCGCTTTCTGCAGAGGATGTTGAAAGGTGACACTCCGCAAACGTCTGACAGGGTGCATGGAAGTCAGAAAATACAGTTGATTAATACAATTTGCAATATATATATATATATATATATATATATATGTAGAATCCAGTGTTTTCAATCCATGCCCAGTTTTTTCTAAATTTTATGTAAAAATTAATAAATAGCCTGCTTTCTAGCCTGCTTTTATACATTTAGTTAATTTTATAACTGGGACTTTTTATATTCTTATTCAATATGTCTTATTCTTCAAAATATTATAGCTAAAGTTGTTAATCATTAATAATGTATATACTAGAAATTAAGTCTAGAATATATATGTTTTAAAAACTTCCGAATTTAGAATCAATTTCAGGTATTGAAATTCTCCGGCTAATCTCAGCTAAGTTTTTAAAACCTTTTTCAAATCTAGTTTCAAATTAATTTTTTGATTAAATTTATTACATGGTTTATTAATTGATTAAATTATGTGAATAGGTGTATCGCTATAAATAATAATCCGACGCTTAAACAATTGGCTCAAACTTTAGTGAATTTAGCATTTCTAATATTTCATGAATATCTTTTACAGTTTATGATCTGTATATAGTAGAACGATACAGTGACATAATTTGTGTGTGATAAAAAAACGATGATGTTTTAAAAACTCAATTAAGTACTACTAAAATGAATATAAATCATGATATAGAAAGGGACGCAATTAAATATATGCAGATAGCGCAACATGAAGTAGCTTAGTAGACCGTGTTAGAAATTGAAGTAGAAAGTTTAGATGGTCAACTGAAAAGCTTTAAATTTCCCTTCTTTTTTCAAACGATGATGCACCCCCTCACTTTGCCAAAGAGAATGCCTGAGGTCTAAAATGATTCTCTTGCGTCGTTTCTCCAAAGTCTCCCCCAGACGCAGAACAAGAGACACGCCCCCGTCCTTCATCTCTTTGGACAGCTTCTTGCAGTTCGAACACCGGATGCTGCTGAGAGCCGGAAGACCCTCCTCTTTCATGGCAACCTCATGTAATGCTCTGAGTGTCCCCAAGGCTACCGCCGTCCTGTCAAAATTCAAAACTCTGAGGCTCTTCAAACTGCTCAGGGTCTCTATCAACATCACTGCTCCCTTGTCAGTTACAGATGTACCTGCGAGATCCAATTGCTCCAAAGAAGCCCAACTTGACCCTTCCATCCGAACTCCCCTCCCACTGGGACTCTCCCCCCCCCCTGCTGTACAAATCAGGTCACTGGATGTGCTGGTGTGATGATGATGCAGTGCAATGAGGTGTTTGAAAAGACCGCACAGACACTCGGCGTCCTCGTCAGAGAAGCGGGAGCGCCCTGCAAACGAGATACGGCGGACGCTTTTCGCAGTCCTTTGCACAAACTGTACATAGAGACCCTTGACGGTCTCTGAATCTGCCCCGTTAGTGAACCTCTTTGAGTCCAGGAGCGAGTCAAAGTCGGTAGGCGAGAGGGGTGGCAGAACCTCCTGCTTTCCCAATGCCACAAAAGCTGTGGTGCCCTTCAGGCCAAACGACGACCTCTGACTCGACTCAGAGGTTCGGCTGTCGGTGTGAGTAAGCTCTTGGTCTGATGGTCGTTTCTCATCTTTCTTCTCTGTTTCTCCCACTTGTTCTTCTTCAATTAAGATAGAGGTCGGCAGCTTGTGTATGAATCTGCTTGGTTTGAAGCTGGTCACGGCGGTCTCAAAAGTCGGCCACCCCCTCTCTGCGTAAGGAATGGGATTGGCAGAGTCGGAAGGGACACCGGTGGACCTGAAGACTCGTGTGTGGACGCTGCTGTAGAGCAGATCCAGTTGGAGGAGGGCTTTGCGAAAGAGGACCTCTTCTTCTGCGCTTCTGGGTTTCTGAAAGAGGGACATGAAATCCCAAAAGACAAACACACGACTGGGATCGTTGCCCCAACCAGAGCTCCCCCACCACTGTTTTCCTATCTCCTCAACCAACAGACGCAAGTGAAATCTGTCAGGATCAGGGTGGTCTTTCGAGAGCCAACCGAATGAGAGACACACAACCCGGAAACCTCCCAGAAGGGGAAATGAGTTCTCGGCCTCTTTCAAACATCGGTCAGCTCCCTCTGCTGCCTCTCTGATCTCTTCTGCTTTCATTCCCAGGTCTCTGAGAACGTTGGGAACTTCCTGTCTTCTCGGGACTGCGTCTTGTTTCTGCAGAAGGAGACGAAGAACGGGAAGGGGCCATAGGGCAATCGCGCCCTCTCTGACTAGCTCTGCCAAGGGTCTCCAAGCTTCTCTCTGCGTCTCCATCCAATCAACTGCCTGGATGCGACTCAGAAGAGACTCCCCCCCGGCTGAAACAGAGACTCCCGCATTGTCATTCAAGAGGGGCCCGTGTCCTTTCTTTTCTCTGGCTACCTCTCCTTTTCCCGCCCCTTTCCCACCACGTCTTCTGTGTCCTCCCTCTCTCATCACTTCGTCTTCTCTGAGGAGTCTCTCTATGTCCCCGTGGCCGTTCCCAGCAGCCAGGGAGGCGGCCTTGTCCCTGTCTCTGTCCTCAATCGGCTGCTGAGGTGATTTTACTGTCTCGGAGGCAGCAGAGGCAGGGGCAGAGGGGGTGGCTGGGGGAGAAACGGCACTTTTGAGGAGCGTGGCGACAATGCGCAAGTGACCGCTCACCGCTGCGTGGATGAGGGGCGTCATCCCTTTGTTGTCTCTTGCGTTCATGTCTGCATTCGACTGGATGAGCAGGGAAACCAACTCTGTATGGCCATTTCTTAAAGCAACCATGAGGGCTGTCTGACCTTCAAGTGTGATTGCATTCACCTCTGCTCCCTTTTGCAGCAACAGGGCAGCCACGTCAGGGTGGTTTCTGCTGGCTGCGTGGATGAGGGGCGTCTCTCCCTTTGCATCTGCCGTGTTGACGTCTGCTTTCGCTTGCAGGAGGAGAGCAGTGGTCTCTGCGTCTCCATTTTGAGACGCCATCATGAGTGCTGAGGTTCCGTGTCTGTTCCTCAGGTTCGGATCCGCATTTCCTTGGCGTAACAGCAATGCCACAACCTCCAAGTGTCTAAATTGTGCAGCGAGGGTCAAAGCATTGGCCCCATTCTCATTCTGTACGTTTGCATAAAGAACCTCCCCCTCCTTCTTTTTCACTTTCACTTTCTGAGACTCTTTCAACAACAATTGCACCATTCTGGGAAATCCCCCCACAGCAGCTAGCATGAGAGGCGTCCATCCCCTCTTATTCACTGCAGTCAAACAACCAGTCACATGATCCCCCCCCCCCCCCCCTCCCCCCGAAGAATTAGGGCCGCAGCATCGACGTGCCCCCCCACTGCGGCCTTCATCAGAGCGGTCCAACCGTTGTTGTCCCTTTCACTCAACTCTACCCCCTCCTTCAGGAGAAACCGCACCGTCTCGATGTGACCTCTGTGGGCTGCCAGCATCAGGGCACCGGCTCCGTCACTATTTTGTGCGTGGAGATTTGCCTTCTCCTGCAACAAGAAGGTCACCACCTCAAGGTGACCATTCCAGGAGGCAAGCAGGAGGGCTGTGTGGCCTTTTTTGCTTCTCAAATTAACAGAAGCTTTGTGCTGTATGAGCAGACGGACCACTGCCAGATGACCCCTGTCTGAGGCAAACATGAGGGCTGTTCTCCCGCTTTTTGTCTTCGCATTCAGAGGTGCACCGTTTGCAAGCAGCAGAGAAACCACGTCCTCGTGGCCGTTTTCTGCTGCCCTGATGAGTGCGTTGAAACCGTCGGCAGTTTTTGTGTCAACATCTGCCCCTGCAGCAATCAACAACTCGGATACTTTCACGTGGCCGTTGAGAGAGCTGCAAATGAGGGCCGTTTTGCCCTCTCGCGTTTGCACATCTACCAACGCTTGGGCTTTTATCAACTGTGCAACCAGCTTTCCGTGTCCCTTCTCTGCTGCCTGCAGGACCGCCGTCTCTCCTTCATTCCCTTTCGCATTCACCTCTGCCCCGTGCTCGAGCAGGAGGGTCATCGTCTCCTCGTGGCCCCGTGCTGCTGCGATCATGAGGGCCGTGCGCCCGTCTCCTCTCCTACAGTCTACCTCGGCCCCCATGGAAATCAGAAGCGTCCTTGCCGTCTCCGTCCTGTTCTCTCCCACTGCCTTGAACAGTGCAGTCTCATCTTGCTCTGCACAGAAAGGAGCATGGGAGCGCGAACATGTGAGTGAAGCAGAAGAGGAAGAAAAGAAGAACAGAGAAGATGCAAAGATGCAAAGAGGCACGGACATGAGGCTGGCCGAGTGGCCCGTCTCTCTTTCCCTCAAAAAAGAGTCCATCATTTGAGTTCTCGCATGAGAATGAACAGGCGGCAACGTGTACAAGAAATGCAAGCTTTCAGAGGAGGGCTGTTCCACCATGCACCGAAAAGAAAGAGAGAACGGAAGAACCAAAGGAAGGAGGGAAAGGACAGACCATCTCGAGCCTCCACCAAAGAGGGCCAGATAGCCACACCCATCCGCAGAGTCTCAACGAGCCCAGCAGATGCCGCCTCAAACCAGGCACTGCAATTTACGAATCAAAAAATAGATAGATACAGAACGAGGCAGAAGGGCGGTCTCTAGGTTTTCCAGCACGTACACAAGGTTTACGTTCTTTCTCCCATCCAAACTGGCGTTCGTGGATCAACGCACTTTGAAGAGTGTAAGTACACTGCCGTCACAACACGCTTTCTGCATGCCTTCGTATCCTGTAAAAGACGCACATGCAGATCTCCTGAATGGGAGTGTGTCTTCTGGAAGACGCCTTTCTCCGCTTTTCTCGTTCTCTCTTTCCTAATGCATGACGCATGAGGGGCGTTCCTGAGGGGATTCCATTGCCAAGCGTATGCACAGCAGTCATGCCATGAGATAGATGTGTAGACGCCGGTGTCTGACCTTTGTATGGCCTTCTGGCCTCCAAGATCTGTGGGCCTTGAAGGAAGCCGTCGAGCCTTGAGCTCCGCGACCGATTGCCGTCGCATGAGCCTGTCTGGTAACAGCGAGTTAAGCTGGGTGTACAGAGGGATGTTTGTATTACCGACTCAGACGCAACTTCTTCTGAACGCCATGCAATATATATCAGGGCTATTTCATAAACGTAGATTTCATCACTGCCTGATCTCTACAAGTGTGTGACGTTGCCATCTGACAGAGCTGCATGGTAAGAGCCAACGCTGCAGGTCGTCAATCCCTGCACACAAAGCTGTAGTCTTAGCTGTCAGACGCGTTTGCATGTACGGCTTCACTCATGCAGTACGTGTTGTTCAAGAACGGGTTGATTGATTCATCAGTAACGTAATGGGATACACCCAACCAGTTGGGTGAGTGCCTCGGGGGGCCATTTAATTAGGGGGTCCGCCCATATTTGATTGATGCACACCTTCGGGGGCTTAGGCATGTCTTGTGTGCTGCCATGGGGCGGGGGCCACGGCAACACGCGCGAAGTATGCTTTTCGGGACCGCGCGCGCGCGTTGTATATTTCTTTAGTATCTCTCTAGTCCTTAAATTTTTCAAACCAGTATGCATCTTGCCTAGGCATAGGTCCTGTCCATCTATTACGGCCAACCTAATCTGTTGTAAGCGCAAGCCCCTCGGATTGTATATTCTTCTTCTTTAGTGTCTCTCTGGTCCTTAATTTATCAGACTAGTATATGCATATGCAACTTCGTGCGAGTTATCTGACGTAAGTAAGCTTACGAACAACCCCGGAAAGCAAGAAAAATTACAACTGGTTCACGCAGTACCACACTATATGTAGCTGATTGAAACCACACAGAAAGTTGCACTCACATACAGTCAGGGCTAGACTCAGGTAGAGTCAGGGTGGGGGCGTTACTAGGCGTTAGTAGTAGCCGCGTTACCTGGCGTTATTCAGATGTATAAAAGATTTAATGTGTTTTTCTTAAAAAATACGGTAGAATAAAGACTAAATTTAAGAAAATTTAAATGAATCTGTGACATAATTAATTTTCTTATATGAATTATCCTTTATTTTTTGTATAGAAAGCCGAAAAAATGTTTATAATGGATCTGAAATTTACAGGACTAAATCTATAAACAAATTTATCAACAAATTTTATAACTTGTTATACCATTGAATTAAAAAACATTAATGCAAAGACTTAATCAACAAATGACTCCTTAATGCTTACTATGGTTTGAACATTGGTTTCATTTATTATGCGGCAATCTTCAAAGTACGTTCACTGCGTTGAGTTTATCCGTTTTAAGATCAATGACCATCATCTCATTACTCTTGATTTCGCAGACAAAGATCCATAAGGCGCGGGACAAAAGGAGAGAAAGAAGGGGTCTCTCTCTCCCCCGTTCTCGCTCGCTCTCTCTCTCTCTCTCTCTCTCTCTCTCTCTCTCT
>JAHBMJ010002293.1:96862-103353 GCA_018398765.1 Chromera velia | reverse complement strand
AATCATGCTGACCGTTTACATATCGTGATCATGATACCAGAGCTAAAAATTAATCAAACAGCAGATTCAGCTCTCCACTACTACCATATGAAAAGCTACCTCACAACGAAGCTTAAGACCCTTTAGAACCATATATAGTCGAGCAGGCTCCACCTATGAAGAGTCAAATCTCGCAAATTTTCACAGGTAGACTAAAGCGTTAAAGATTACGACTTTCATGGGGGGTACACCTGTTGCTTCCTGTCTCCTTCCTTCTCCCTCGTCTGTCCTATCGTAAGAAGAGCGACATGCGCTCACTCAGCATGCACATGCATGGATCTTGATGGGAATAGGCGGTGTATGTGGGCAGACTGGCTGTGGAGAGCCTCTGCAGTTAGTAGAACAATTTAGATGGATACCTGGAAGAGAGAGACGGCGAAAGATCACTTTCTTTCGCTGGAATCTTGAGATGGATCACATCTGCCCCGTTTAGGACACAGAGTATCGACAACGTCTATGCAACCTTGACTTTTTTAAGTTGAGGCACGATGAGTGGCAGTCCTCTTTCGATGACCTGTGTTGGGAGGCGAGGCGTTGCCGCTTACGTTGTATGAGCTGCCACGAACGACCAGGTCGTCCTCGCTATAATTTGGTCAGTTTAGTTACTAGTACTAAGACTAGGCATATGTGGGCTCCTAGGGAAATTGTGCCAACTCATTTGCAATATACGGTAAATGTTTGGAGATTTGAATATCTTCAATCAATTTTGGAGATCATTTGGAGATGATAGGACATTTAAGTTTCGAGATAATTAAATTTGAGTTTGTTATAAAGATGATAAGACATTTTTTTGTGTGAGCTAGTTAAACGACTCAGTTTTCAACTGAGTTCTTAAGTCAATTTGTTTAGGGTGATGTAGTGACTGAACTGTCTGAACATTCATTTACTAGTTCATTTAATGACATTGAATATTATGAATAATACTAAAAAAAATGCGAAGGCAGTCATTTTATATAATTTTATCAGTTACATGCACTTTTGAGAATTGCTCGATCTAAGAGAGTGTAACTGCTCTAACTTTGTAGAGTTTAAGTTTTGAAACTAAACTTCTAGACTGAACTGAATGCATTTCACATTTAAAAAAAAATCAATCGATAAAAAAAAAAAGTTGAGAAAACCCAAAAACACTTTTTCATTTTTTCATACGTTCAGGAGTGCATCAATTTAAATTATTAATTCACTCTAGAAAAACGACCGTACCGTAAAATATAGCTAGAATCTATAGCTGCATTGTTGAAGGAATTGCAAGGATCAACTTGAGCGCGATCGAGCGCCGCGCCGCGCGGTGGCGGCGCCGCGAGCATGCACGCGTGGCGCCGCAAAGCGAAGCCCAAAGCGCCGGCCGAGGCCTTTCGGATTAGCCGATCTTGAACACGCAACTGTTGTTCACTGTCATGCATTTCATTTCGTCAAATCTCACTGCTTTATCTTGGTCGGAAGACAGCCCGTGCGAATGCATATAAGTTCGCCAAGCACATCTCTGTGTAGTCATTGTGTCATCTCCTGAATCTTCACCCAGAGCCATAATGTCAGGTGTCACGCTTCGAACGGCACATTGTGTGCCGCTTTCGAAATCCAAGTGTCTGACCTTTTTCATTTCCTGTCTCTTGTTTGCCGTTGGCTTTGCCAAGCAAAAACAGCCTCTATTTCCTCAGATAGACCGGGTCTTTGGAGATACGAGGCTGTCAGGATACGGCACGAATCAATTGCAAGATGCTCTTGGGATTGAGATAGAGCAGAAAGGCAGCAATGCTGCAGGTTTGAATACAGGTATCCCGTATAGGCTGTTCAGCCTGACCGATTCTGCGCTCCCCTACGCCAACGACTGGCGCTACATCGGTGGTGCGTACATTGACGGCAATGTTGCTTCTGATACACCTTTGAAGGAAAGAGACTACGCGCCTTTTGCAAACAGGATTGTGCCATCGGGCGGGAAGGTAGTAGAGAAGGGAGCAGGGCTTGATATCCCCTACTTCGTCATGCTGGAGCTCAGTGCTCCTGTGGTGTACATTGTGAACCCCCAGACTCATCAGAGGATCGATGTGCCTCTGTATGGGTTTGACGGATGGTGAGTGGAGACGCAGTGTTTGTGGGAGGCTCGGAGTATACTGCATGCGCTTTAGAGTCACAGACGTAGTTTTGGATCTCTTCCTCACTCTCTGCTTCTCCCGCCCCCCCCCCACTCTTCTTCTCTCTTTCTCATTTGCTTCTTCACACTACTTCTTTACCTCCCTCCCTCCCTCCCTCCCTCTCTCTCTCTCTCTTTCTTTTTTTCTTTCTTTCTTTCTTTCTTTCTTTCTTTCTTTTCTTTCTTTTCTTTCTTTTCTTTCTTTTCTTTCTTTTCTTTCTTTTCTTTCTTTCTTTTCTTTCTTTCTTTCTTTCTTTCTTTCTTTCTTTCTTTCTTTCTTTCTTTCTTCAAGTCATACCTACGTCGCTCGGTTCTGTGATAGAAGACGCGAAAGAAGCGCCTTTCTTTCTCTTTTCGCCATCTATGCTGCTGTCTCCTCTGCCTTCCAGGTGCAAGTGCGTCCTCTTTGTCCACTGCCTCCTCTACGAACCCAACAAATTTATGTTGGGGTCCAATTTTGCTATCGGCATCCCTGCAAGGTTCCTCTTTTTGGAGGTCAGGGGACTCAAATCATTCCCAGAATCTCCACATTTCTTTTTTGCGCGCCCACGTTCCTCGCAATCCGCCTGCATCACTGCGAAATTTCTTCATGCAAGCTGAGAAATTTTGCCGAGGGCGCCCTGTCTGCACGCCTGGCAGAAGTATCAACGCGAAAGTACATTCACAAGAGCATGGACAAAACTGATACAACGCATGCGCGCGGCAACAGCTCCCTAGGCGAATGCATACGTGTCCGCATCCACGGAAGGAATCAATGAGAGTGCGCGCAGATCGAGAGCATCGACTGGGATGCCGGGAAGGCCGACGTGAAGCTTGTGAAGGAAGTGAAGCTCGACAAGCCTAGCGAGTCCGAGTGGGTGGAACCTCCCGGTGGGTCCTTCCTTCATTTGCACGTGTGTTGCTTGACGCGAGTTTGAATGAGGATAATGAAGATGCAGCAGTGAACAAGAGACGCAAAACAACTCCGGCTTTTCGTGAAAGCCTGCGAACACCCACCGGGACCCTGCAACATACAGAAGGGAATGCATTGTTACTTCAAAAATACAAAACGGTTTCGTTCTCGTGAACGACTTCACAGGTTGATGAAGTGAAGTGAGTGTGTTTGAATTCTCTTTCTCTTGCAGACGCCAGCCCGAGGGGCGACATCGAGATCTCAAACCCCAAAAAGAAGGACGAGGAGCCGGTCATCGTTATTCCAGTCAAGGAAAAGGGTGCAGAGCTTCCACAAGAGGATGACCCCGAGAAGAAGCAGCTCGTGCATGCCTTCTTCAGGGGTGTGCCCGTTCTCCTCCACTCTCTCCATGGCCCTACAAGGTGGTACTCTGACGGCGGGGCGGTCACGCAAAAGTTTAACTCATGGTCGTGGTGGTCTAACGACATTCAGGTCTTTGTCGACCACCAGAAGATGGAGGTACGTGGGTATATACGTTGGTGGGTTTGTGATCACACAAGACGTTTCTCTAGCTCTTCTCCCGCTGCATGGTACCTGTGAGGGACGGTATCGCCTTCACTCTCTACAGAGCTGCCTCTACAACTTATCTTTTTCTATCCTTCGATCTATCTCTCTGTCTGTTTGCATTCATGGAGATTTCAAACAAAACAGATTCTGTTTACTGTCTGTCAACCTGCAGGTGGCTGCCAGATACAATGTTCCGTTTGTGACCAACCAGTGGCATGGGGTTTATTCGAATCCTTCGGGTCCGTCTGACGACCAATTTCTTTCAATCAATACATCGTGAAACTGTAAGAGAAACCCTGTCTTTCTCTGCCCGTCTGATGTGTCTGCATAAATACAGAAAGACAGGTTGGTTGCTTTCGTCGAATCCGTATGATATGTCTGCCTGGTTGACTGACTGACCGAGGCTCTGTGGGGGAACTGCAGGAACATGCAGGCGTGTGCGTGTAGGACCGTAAGTCACTCTGTGTCTGTGCGTTCGTGCGGGTCACTGTAGAGTTGTCTGGAGGAGTCGCCTTAGTTCCTGTAACCAAGACAGAGAAAGTGGGAACTGGCTTCCTTTTTGGACAAAATGCAGAGGGACGAGCTGCATGGTGGGTATGTATGTACATGAGTGAGGTTCATTCAACGGGGCTTTTTAAGTATTGATTTCGAGGGTGTCGTTCCCTTTTCTCTCTCTTCTGCTTCCTCATTTGCTTGCAGGCTCTCTGTTTGTTGCAGTCGGTTACTACTTCGAGAAGCAAATCTACAGGTACAAAAGAAACAAACTCCTGTACGGGTCCTTGAATTGAAGGGATCATTTGGATCACTGGGTTGATGCTCCTTCCTGACGTTTATTTAATATATTTTTTCCTTCTTTGTTTTGCATTTCCTCAAAATATCCCACATCACAGATCTGCCACTGGTCTCCAGGATACAAATAGTGGACTGAACAATGAGAGCATAGAAATGAATGAATGAATGAATGAATGAATGAATGAATGAATAAATGAATGAATGAATGAATGAATAAAAACATAAACGTGTACGTACAGACTCCGAATCGACACGAGTGGAGACGAGCCGATCATCACAGAGGGACCTGATCTCATTTGTCAGTCTATCCCTCTTTCTTTCTTTCTTTCTTTCTTTCTTGCTTTCTTGCTTGCTTGCTTGCTTGCTTGCTTTCTTTCTTTCTTTCTTTCCTCCTTTCTGTCTTTCTTTCTTTCTTTCTTTCTTTCTCTCTCTCTCTCTCTCTCTCTCTCTCTGTGCCTCTCTATCTCTGGCTCTCCCTCTCCCTTTTTGTGATTGGGTATGTGTGTGTCGGGTGGGGAGTGGGGGTGGGGGAGCACTTCTGTTATCTCTCGATCGCTTTCTTTTAGCCGTGAAGGAAACACGACTGGGCCTCCGGAGTTCCTCTGGGGCCTCCGAGTGTTGTTCCTTCCATTCCACACAACGTATCGGAGAGGAAACGCAGCGTATCGGGGAGGAAGGGGGAAGCGTAACGAAACCTGAAGGAACGAACCTTCTGTGATCCTTCCTTCCTTCCTTCCTTCCTTCCTTCCTTTCTGCATGGACAAACGACGGATGCTCTTCGAACTAGCCTGTCAAGTGCTTTCAGCTCTCCCTCTGCTGGGAAGAACATCAATTCCACACACTTGGGATCTGCACGGAAGAATATTAACCTCACACACTTGGAATCTGCTGTTTTCATGCATCGATCACAGGCATGGTTCATGGACCCCCTCTCGATCGATCCTTTCTTCTGACTACCTGCATGCAGGCCTCGCTACTCTTGCAAACCCCAATGATCCTTGCGACGTTCACGGAGCCCTCGTCCACTCTTTCCGGTGGTTGGACGACAGGTCCGTCTGACTCCTTCTGCTGGAGTGAGGAATTCCACTGGCAGGCAACAAAATCATCCATCAATTTGAAAACGACGTTGCCACCAACACTTCGGTGCTCAGAAAATCAAACCAACCACTCAGTGTTCGCTGTGCCAATGTCCGATTCGCAGCTGGGAGGATCTTCTGAGCGGATTTCGTCACTGGAGGCGCCCAAATGAAGGAACGAGGCTTCCGTTCTTTGAATTAGTCTGTGGAGGCAACTCGGTCTCTCTCTCTCTCTCTCTCTCTCTCTGTGTGTGTGTGTGTGTGTGTGTACAAATGTGAAGCAAAGGACTGCATGGGTCTGCATGCAGATACGGACTGGTGGGGACTCAGCAGTTTGCCAAGACTTCTTTCTCAACAGACGAGGGACCCAACGCTGACGTCATCCCTCCTGCAGTTTACCTTGTGGATGTCGAGGTTTGTGATTTGCCTTTGTGTGCATTTGTGAATAAAGTAGATCCGTCTCAAGAAAAACACGAGTTTCAGATTTTTTTGGACGGCCACTTCAATCTCTATTCGACCGTCAGTGAATGGCATGAGTGGACCTCCATAGAAAGTTTCAGTCTTGCCGTGACTTTTTCCAAAAAGAACCTCCTTCCTTGCTCTGTGAGAAAAGCACTGCATGAGCAGACTCCATTGAGTCCAGCTGCTGTGTAATACCTCCTGCGAATCAATACAGAGATTATGTGTGTGCATGATCACGCACGGCTGCAGAATTTGCGAGCGACCCCCATCCTCTCCTACCAGAACAGAGACGACGCACAGGGGCTGGACACGCCCACCGTGATCTCGGGTATAGGGTCCATTGTCTTGGCAACCAACAACGCAGGTCAGTTTGAAGGAAGAGGATATACACGGTGAGAATGATTGTATCCTAGAAAGAAAAGACGTGCAGTTACCCGGTCATTGACGTGAGAAATTTGAAAGGAAGAACTTCTCTGCCTGGTGAAAGGATGCACGAGTGAGTCCTTTCATCTGCGCTTGGAGTTCCTCACCTGGA
>JAHBMJ010002293.1:76862-94362 GCA_018398765.1 Chromera velia | reverse complement strand
CGGGGAGTGCTCTGTGCAGGGGGTACCGCTGGCAGCTCCCCAAAGCTTCTACCGCGTTCTCGTGGAGCACCCTTTCTCGGGGCATCTGTTGGAGGTGGACGTGGAGACCCTGAGGGTCAGTCAGTGCGTTGGGGGCATTGTTCAGGGGCTCCAAGCATTCAGGGAATATCACCCCTTCAGGCTTTTCTGCCACATTGTCTCCTTCTGGCAGGCAAAAAAAACCCGGTGCTTGTTCATTGATAAAGTCAATTTTCATCGGACAATTTGGTCACTTTGCCCCTCGTGTTGTTATGTCACTTGATTTGCCGATGGCCAAGAGCATCAAGTCGCCAACATGTACGTAGCACAATTTGTTCCTCAAGATCTGTGCTACAACAAAACACTGCGTCAAGCGAAGTGCCTGCCTTGATTCTCATCATCAATCCGTCTGTCTGTCTGTTTGTCTGTCTGTTTGCATGCCTGCAGCTAGTCGAGGTGATCGGAAGGCACGAGGGAGTACAGAATCCCCATGGGACAACCATAGACAGGAGATTCTACCTGGAAACTTTCGAGGTCTGGGGGGGGAGGGGAAGGGTACCGAAACCAGTCACTGCCGAAAACGGCAGCTGTCTGATATCAGGGTCCCGTGTGTGTGACGGGAAGGGGTCCACTGAAGAATAAGAATCTTCCTGCATGGGCCCCTCTAGAAAGTGAATGGATGGATTTAGTACGTTAGAAAGAGGATTCGTAAGAAGGCAGGGGAGGGATGTGAGGGAGGGTGGTAAAGACGGGAAGAGGGGAAGAGCCAATCAGGGATGGAAAGGGTCCTCTGCAACAGTCGGCGGAGTCCGTTAATTGCGCCTGGACTCTCTTCCGTGTGCCTGAGGCGAGAAGTAGCGTCTGGCTTTTAGACGCAGGCCCCGTTGAAATTCATTCTTCATTTCATGTTCCTGTCTGAATTCATTCGCATGGTTTGAATGTTTGAAAATGCACAACGTTGCGCGCACGCACACGGACGTTGCGCATGCATGGAAAGACGATCGCCACAAATCTGGCAAAGACAGGAAAGGCGGAGAGCGTTCTCGCACTGGCATGGAAGAGACGCGGATGAAGGAGGCACTCATAATGAATGCTGCATGTGTGTGAGATCGTTTGCATGCAAATTAAGGAGCAAGCCTCAAAGTTTGCCGGGGTTGGGCTTCTGTCGTGATGACGTAACAATGAAATAAGAAGAAAAGATTTCTTAGTCGGATAGTTTGTACTACATTGAACATTCTACCAGTCAACTCTGTCCCCCCGGGCCCCCCCAAGAAGGACAGCGTCATGCGTCCCACCATCAGTATATCTTTGATAATGATGCACGCATGATTAGCTATCCGTCAGAGGTATACATACGTTCTGTGCATAATTGCTAATTTTAAAATTAAGAATTTAAGGAGTTGGTTTTCTTTGTGCTGGGCAAAATCATTTAATGATTCATTTTACTTATGTTCAAATTAACTGCATACTATTATATATAACTACATACAATCACGTAAACAGTACTAAACACATAATGCTAAAGATATCTTCTAGTACCAGTTATTGAGATTTGAGATGTCTATTGTAATTTTTGTACTATAATCTTGTAATTCTTTTTTTAAAAAATGCAGGCCTCAATCTTTTAGGAAAAAAACTTTGAAAATTGATGGAAACGATCTAAGTTAATCTAAGCTGTTCGTTAAGTCTAAATTAAATACGAGAAAATAGTATAAAAACATGTTTTTCACGCTAACATAATACTTAATTCATTGCGTGTGTTCATACGTCTATGATCCTAGTCTTTACTTTACTTTTAGTCTTTATTATTAATCATTTAATGAACTGCACGAATGCATGTGTCTGGCGCAAAATTCCCCCTCTCCCGGGCGCGCACGCGCGCCCGGGCGCGATTTTTCCCGCGCGATGCGAATTTTTTTGGCCTCATATATTTTTGTCCTATGGTTCATTGAAACATGCATGTACATGCTTCCGCCTCTCAATCTCTGACTCCACTGCCTGCGTGCATATATGTGTTCTTTCGTGACTACTTGACGTCAGAAAGACACTGTCATACTGGCTGGTGACTCATCAAGTCGCCTCTTTTGAGCTGATGTGAAGTAAAGATGCTCATTTTCTTCCGGGCAACAGTTGCATGAATTGGGGATGCAGACTCTCTGCATACGTGCATGTCCGATTGATCCTGATGCAGTCTGTCTGTGTTGCACTCAATTCAACTTTCCAACGGCTTCTATTCTGTCACATTTGACTGCTGTATCTGCGGATCATAGCAATCGAAGACGATAAGACTCGCAGGCACAAAACGGGAACGTTTGTATATGTAGATTGAGATCTTTTTTGAGTCCGAAAAAGAAGAAAGAGGAACGAAATGAACTTCAGGTCACGAAGCAGGAACCGTTCCTTCAGGGAGAGGGAGCGCACGCAGAAGAAACTTCATGAGCAGTTCCAAAGACGTCTGCAAGATGACGCGAGGGAAGAAGTCTACGGAGCTCTTCAGGTTTGTAGCTGCAAGATCTTCTTTCGCATGTATTCAAACAACACACATGTTTCACGTGAGCAACGTGTACTTCCTTATACCGTTGCTTATTTGTTTGCTTCTATCTCTGCAGGCCTTTGAGCGTCGAGAGAAGCTCGACATTGATGACCATCTCCCCGAGATCAAAGCTCCAAAGGACAGCGTGGCACCGGACCCTCTTTCAACTTACGCCCACGCCCCCACCCTCCTCTCCAAGCACGCCACACGACTCGCAGAAAAGAACAGAGGGGCACCAGATCTAAGCTTCCCGGGAAAACCCGACACGCTGACTCCCCAGGATTTCCGCAACCAGATGGAGTTGATGGGCAACAGCCGCTTTGGCCTAGCGCAGACGTGTGAGGGCTTCACTGACAGCGACGTAGCAGACGAGAAGCGATCAGAAGCCCCACCAGAGGAGGACACAAGAGCAAGGTCGGCAGTGAAGCGAAGTTAAACAAGACAGAATCTCCTTTTTATGCGTCTTATTGATCGCCCAAATGACGCATTCCGCTATGAATACATGCATGTGATGCAGGTCTGGACTGAGGGAGTATGACGTCAACCAGACCGCAAAACCCGCGCGCCCCCCCAGTCCTTTCACCTTTTACGACTACGCCGCACCCCATCAACGTGTATCAGGCCGTGCGACTTGTTTCAATCCATTTGGAGACAATGAAGTTAACGATGACGGTATTTTGTTTGCCTACTCACGTGCGAGGAACTCGGGCTTTCTAGAGCAGCCGGACGATGACTTGAAGAAGAACTACAGACACATATGCCTGAGGGGAAACGCAGACTGCACCCCTTTTTTCCTCCACAAAGGAACTGAAAAGATCCGACCAGCCACTGCAGGGGGAGTGGCCTCGCGCTCTCCCACTGCACGGCGGTCCTTTGACGACAGCACAGGTGCGGTCTCAAGGAGTCTTTCTGCAGCAGCAAGGAGACCCACAACAACAGGAGGGTCTGCGTACAGACCGCCGATTGGATACGGGCCCAGCCTTCTTGAACCCATCTTCATGCAACCCGTCAGTTTGTTGAGCTGGGGTACCGAATGAAAGATGCATGCAACCTCTCATTGTGTCTTTCTGTCTCCCCCTCGGTCTCTGCATAGGTGTAACGACCCACTTTTCTCTATCCCCTCTGTCTGTGCCTTTCTTTCGGTTTATCAGCGCCTTCTCGTGTTCACGCAGCGATTTTTTCTGCTTTTGTATTGCTGTATGGCTTTCTTGTTCACTCCTCTTCAATGTCTCATGTGTTTTCGGACTCTGTTTTTCGGAAGCAGAAAGAAAAGAACAGAAACAAAGAAACAAAGGGTTCTCTTCTGATTTGTTTGTGTCATCTCTCTGCATGCAGTCACTTCGTCAACGAGACGCCGTCTGTCTCACTTCCAGACACATGCATGTCTATCTGAAACTCCTGTTTTGTTTGTGTGCATGATTCAGCTGAAACGTTCTTCATCGTGACTCCCTTCTCGAACCCTTGTGATGCAGGAAAGACCGACATCTGTGCAAACAACTTTCGCACGTCCGGACAGTCGGCTGGTCGGTCAACCTTTCTCCCCCCAACCCCCAATTTAAGAGCCCGTATTCCATTTCCAGACCATTTTTAACTTCTCACATTTCTCTCAAAGACGTACATTCCTTTTCTTCAGCTCATGAGTCCTGGATTCTCCCATGACATTCCGGTGGGAGGGTTAAACTGTGGATGCCTCTTTCTTCTTTCATTGTTTTTTTTTCTTTTAAAGATTGCAGCCTGCACATTTCTCTTGTGCAAGCAAATGGCAATCCAGACCCTTGAACGCGTCTCCCTGCAGATGCTGCATTGTGTCTCTGCGTGTGCAATTGAATGAAGAAAATCCCTCCGCGCACTTCCCTCCCGTACGCTGACTTCGCATTCTTCCCTCTCTCCCCCCCCCCCCCCCNCCCCCCCCCCCCCCCCCTCTGTGTGTGTGTGTATGCAGAGCCGCCGACCAGGCAGCAGAGCCTCCACAGAAGACCCCCACGCGCCCTTCCCCAAATTCCACAAAGGCACACCCATCCCCAAACCTGTGCCTCCATTTGACCCCGTCAACCTGCCCATGTCCGCCTCGGCCTCCCGAATTCTCTCCTTGGCCACTGCTGCTCTGGAGGGGGGAACTCACAAAGGCACAAACGCACAGGGAGAGTCCAGGGGAGAAGACGGGACCTTGAAAGTCCTCCAGGGCACCGAGGAGAGAGATGCGATCGGTCTGCGGACCTCCACACCTCCCCCTGTAAGGACAGGGTCTGCCTTCGTCTCATCTGTTGCGGACCTTGTGCATACTCAGGTGAGATTGGAAAGAAAAAAAAAGAGAAGTTCTGAAAGCGATTGGTTGCCTGTGCATACTTGAATTAGGGTAGCAGCCACGTTGATACACGAATCGGTAGCAGTAGGAGGCAGACACTAGGCGAAGACTGATGGAAGGAAATATGAAGGCAAAGATTGGATGGATGTTTGGGGGCATCAAGTGGGTTGAAAGGGCACCATGCTTGTATGGCACTCGACATTTCTTCTTTTGCCCCGCATTCAGCGTTCAAATGATGCAAGACGGCTGAAAGACGGTAGAGAGGACGAATCCGGGCAAAGGAGAAATTCGCACTCCCGTACTGTTCGTTCTACCCCTGCAGTGCATGGGGCCTTGGTTTGAGGTGATTTTCTCAGGCCAACTTTGTGGACAAGCATATTTTAGCATCATCGTCCTTTTTCTCTCTTCAGAAGGTTTGGATCAACGCACACCTGCATGTCCTCATTCAACTTCATTCCCTCCGTCTCTCCTTCCTGCAGAGCAAGGGCATGATCACCCGACCAGTGACTGCACGGTTCAACGGTGCGCGGGCCGTTCATGCCCTTCTGCGTGCGTCACACGACACAGGCAGCAGCAGAGGATTTGGGCTGTGGCCAGACAGACCGGAGAGTCGGGGTGGAACGGCGTGCGGGGACTCCACTCGGCCCGTGACAAGGATGAGCGGCCTGTCGGGGTGGCCCTCCCGTCCCGGCACTGCCACGACAGTGGGGGGTGCGCATGCGGGGTTTGTGATGAACGCAGCGAGCCAACAGGTGAGAAAGGACGAGAGGAAAGGATGGAAGGAAGGAAGGAAGGAAGGAAGGAAGAAAGGAAATAGAATCGCAGAGAAATAGAATAGGTCTCGTAGAGACGCAGCAGCAAAAGAGGGAGAAAAAGATGCAGTGATCGGGAACGGCTCATGCATGCATGAACGCACCCCGCCAATTCAGCAGTGTACGTTCCCCATCTTTCTTTGTTTTTTCTCAAGTCACTTCTCTCCACTCTGTCTAGCTGCACTGCCTGCACGAATGCCGCCCGCCTGCTCACCATTCTTTTTTTTTGCGCTGACTCTCTAGAGCAACCAACGGTTTTTGTAGTCGGAGAACACACTTAAAAAAAAAATCAGTAACACCGCTAGCTTTGGTCCCTCACCATGGAAATTACTTTCCCTGCAGGTGATGGGTTCAAACGGAGTGGGTCCGTTCAGAGGGAGTCAGGACTTCTGGGAGTCCTGCGGGGCGACCCAGACTGTGCCTTACTGGACCCACTCCCACAGAAGAGAGACGCCGCCATGGACCCCCGCAACTGTGCGGAGCAATCGGGCACACGACTTGGCGACAACCTGGAGGGCATCCAAGGTACATCGGCATGCACCTCCCTCCCTGTGTCGTGCCTTTTTTTATTCATCGTCCAGCCTCTCTCTTCCTCTGTGCGTCTTGCGTATATATGTGTATATATATATATATATATATGTGTGTGTGTGTGTGTGTGTGTGTGTGTGTGTGTGTGCGTTCTGTCTTGGGCCTCTTCTTCTCTTCTTCTCTCGTTGAGGGCGCCGCCGTTGTCCGGACGAATTTGTCTGTCTGTTCTCTCGCTATGTTGTGTGAAGATGGGTCATTATGGTTGATGGATTATGCATGCAGCCCTGGGTTGAAGAGAACGCGTTCCACTACAACCACGTGAGATTGCTTGTGTTCCAGCAGGAAGAGGAGCAGAGGAAGAATTATGCCAATAAGGTCAGAAAAACAGGCATTCATACGAGTCGGTGCGTGTCCCTTCTTACCCTCTGGTAAGAATATCTTTGCGATTCTGAGAAGAGGCTTCAAAGCTCTTTCATCAGCGTCACGAGTCCATTGTGCATCCGCCTGCAAAGAAAAAACCGAAAGGAGACCTTCGAGGAGGCACAAAGATGTTTCAGAAGATCAGTCTGCCAGGCTCATGTTTCATTAAGTGAAGGGCTCAAGTGCTTGTTTGTCTTCCCTCCGCTTTTCCGTTTGTCTTCTGATGGTCACCCCTGCTGCATTGAAGGGCGTCCAGTCGAAACCGCTTACACGAGAACATGTTGTTTGCAAGTGCTTATATGTGTCTGTGAAATCATACGTACTGCAGCGACGGGAGAGGCTCGATGCCCTCTTTGAAGGCAAAACGAGAAAATTTGAAGAAGCAGTGAAACGAGGGGAACCACACGCTCTTCGAAAGGTACAGATCTTGCGTTGAGTTTTTCCCCTTTCCTGCTCTCTCTTGTCTAGGAATTTCTGCTGCCGGTCTTCGTGCTGACGAAGGACAAAGATGTGCTCTTTCAAGTCTCTCTCTCACATGTACAAAGAAAGAAGAAAGGGAATCCGCTATCAGATTGATATCTCAATTTTCTTCTCCACTCAAGACACCTCAGCAGTCAACCCTATCTTCCACCGAAATCTCCACGGTCTAGAATTTTGCTCAAGCTCATTCTTCCTTCCACCTACGCCCCGGACTCTATTCCTCACCTTTGTCCCTGCCTGTGTGTGTCTTTGTTTGCAGTGCCAAGAGCGGACTGCTGTCGATGAGATCCGCCTGCTGAGAGGAGAAATCGACAACCGTCTCGCCTACACAAACGAAGGGTTCCCCCCCCACCCCACCACCTCGCCAAGGTTGCAAGACAAACTCTTCAAAGCTCCACTCCCTCACCACCCTCCGATCCGAAACGTCCTCTCAGACATTGCACCCCCCCGCGTCCCTGTGGCAGAATTCGACAAAACAGGAGATATCGCACCGGTGTACGGTATGTTGTCCCCTCTCCACCTGATACCCAAACAAGGCACAGGGTTTGCATGTCCTGACCAGACGGTGAGGGAAACCATCAGGGACCGAACATTGCGGAGGATATTCAGAACAACAACCGAAAATTCGAACTCTCCTTCCACCCAGAATCAGAACCACCGTTCCCCTGCACAACCAGCATACCAGTCCCACTCCCCCATTCAAAAAAAGGGACCTAGAGGCCACCCAAGAGGTTCCCTTGCCTCTGCAGGTGCCGACATGGGCGCCTCCTCTGACGGAAAGCCCGGGGGACAGACGACTGCAGAGAAGATGAAGGCTCTATCCCGCCCCCCTTCCCGGAGAGGCTCCTTCATCCTACAGAGAGGCGCCACCAGCGCACCCCCCCTCCCAAAACCCAACGCCCCAAAGCATGGAACCTCATTTGCCTACCTACACAGAACGCCGTCTCCCGCCTCTGCTGCCCCCCCAAGACGCTACCCTGTCACAAACGCCTCAGATCCTCTCAATCCAAGACCGTCTCCGAGAAACTTGGAGGAGAACACACCGGCACAAGCAAAGCAACAGGACACAATATGGCATCGAGTAAGACCTGTCGATTTGGGTGTACAGAAGAACAAACAGGTCTCCATTCCCCCGTCAGCTTCCCGCATCGCCACCCCCATCCTTGTGAAGAAACTCCGAGCCTCCCAAATGACATCCCGACACACACAACAACCAACCGTTGGACCATCGGCTTCCGTTGTCAGTGGGTCGCCTTCCGCGCCTAATTGGCAGGCACTACGTCGTGCCGAGACAACGAATATCTTAGAAAGGATCGTGAACAGAAGTGGGAGCAGAATTCTCAGCCCTGACGGGGAAGAGGGGGACGATTGGGATGCTACCGCTCAGGTTCTTCGGAAGGCAAAATCGTTGCCTGAATTAGGAGGAGAGATTGCGTTCAATGCAGACAGAAAGGGGCCCTCGGTGTTCACAATTGCCAAAGCCGTAAGACCCTTCAGAGGCCTCACAGGCGATCTGCAAACCCGTCCTGTCGGCCTCACGAGCCCATTCCTGAGTCCCCCCCCTCCCCGAAAGGGTCACATTCGTCAAAGTGGTCTGGATCCCTTCGGCAGTCCCCAGCCGGGGGGGTTTGAATCCTTTCACAAGTGGCGCCTTTCCCAGGCACCTTCTCGTCTGTCCCCGTCTCTTCAAGGACTGCATCTCCATAAAGGAGACGTGAGTGTGATTCGGGAAGGGATCGTTCCAGACCCCTCTCTGTGCCGGCCTTCCGATGATCTGATGCATCAAGACAGTGAGGAAGGGGAGAGAGGACTGCTGGAACAGGGGGAGAGAAGTTTATTGCTCTCTGCTGTGTGCAATGAGGTGATGGGAAAGAGAGAAGCAGAAATCGCAGCAAAGGACATGCGCCTTTCGAAGGCACCACTTCATCCTTTGCTGTTACGCCATCTGAATCCTCACCGCATTGACACACTTATCCCCGCAGAAATCTTCTCACCCCCTGCACAGAGAACACGGGCTCTGGCCACCCCCCCGCCTGCGACACAGACTGCCTCCTCCCGAGGCCGCCTGAGTGATGGGAGAAAGAGCCGCCCTCTCTCGTCGCAACCACGCAGCCGTCCAGGTACTGCGTCCAATTCTTTGCGGTCTCTGCATGGACCCAAAGGGACACCAGGGGGTGCTTCTCTCATTGTGCCTTCAGGTTCTTCCAGTGTCCTCCCTCCGGTGTCTTTCGAATCTTCCATGAAGAGAACGAACAAGTCGAAACGTCTCGAGGACATCTGGAGAACTCTGCAAGGACCTCGGTGACAGCATGATGTCTTTCCTCGTACAGCAGGTGAATGGAAGAATTACGAAAGAAGTCACGAAAGAATCGTGGAGAGGAAAGGGAGTTACTTAGACCTTTTTTCTGTCCGTTCCCCTCCCGTCAGATTGGCAAAAACTGCTTTACTCAAAAGTTCACTGGCAAGCTGCACTTTTTATTGCATTCCAGCACCACAAAAACGATCGTCGAATTTCAAATTTCGATCATTTGTTGAGGTCTTCCATTGAAAAACTCTGTCCGTTCAATCGTGAAACCATCTGTGCTAACCTTCATGGGAAGGACATAAACCATTTTTTTAAATATGATGCTCAAGAAGTTGTCAAATATTCATAGTTGCCAACTTTGTTATACTTTGGATTATACTTACGATAATTTTCTTTCATGTGTTTTAAATCATTGTTTTTCTATGTAATTTATAGTTTGTTCATCTCAAATTTAGACTCAAAATAAATTTAATGATTAAAGTGCTACATGAGCTGGATAATTTTAAAAATAAACTGTAGCACAAATTAAAAATCTTACTAAAACTTAGACTACAACTTTGAAGCTCTTTAATATAAAGTCATATTTTAGTATCGACTAAAAACAAGAAAAAGAAAAGAATTAAATTAACAACACTTCCCGCATACATGTTTAGTCCCCTTAGTAGTCCGCATGTATATTTAAGTTAGTTTTATCCATAAGGTCAACGATAGTAACCAGGCTCAAACACTAGCTCAAACAGCTGTCTTCTTAGCCTAAAGACCTCAGCTAGGACCTTAACTTTCCATTGGCCAGTCCATTGCATACTGACATTTAGTATTAAGTCTTTTGAAATGGCTATTAAAGTCCCTACTATATTTTTATTCGAAAAAATTTATATTTAATTAAAAAAAACGATCAATTTAAATTGATTTAAATTTTTTTATGAAGAACGCGAATTGGAATAAAGAAAATAAAAAAAAAACGTTAAAAATTTAAATTTAACTTGAATATTTCCGAAACTAGTTCAGAAACTAATTCAAAAATTGATGAATCAATCAATGAATCACTGGCAATCAATCAATAAGAAAAAAACAGAGAGAGAGAGAGAACAAGAAAGAGAGATCCCCAAGAAAGCATTTCAAAGAAATGAGGAGGAAAATACAGAAAAAAAGAAGATTTAAAGGAAGGAAGGAAGGAAGGAAGGAAGGAAAGAAAGAAAGAAAGAAAGAAAGAAAAGATCGAAAAAAAGAAGAAATAAAGTGAGTGGAACAATTAAAGCAAACTAACAAGAAAAAGGAAAGAGAAAAAGCGTCCAAAGGGAAAAACAAACATGAATTGAACCAACACGCAAAATGGGGGTAAAAAGAGAGAGAAAGGGGGTATCAAAACTACTGACGTGAATCCCAGGATGAATCATTCACCAAACATGATTCCACATGCAGGTGTAACTTAACGCTTTGCAGTGGCAGGTCAAATCCTCCACATGCTTTCAATATATTATGTTACAGTGGTCAAAGTCTTGCTATCTGCATGTGCTCTGCTCCTTCATGGTGCTTGGCCAATGCCCATGCCTCTGCTGCCACGCCACTCACCATCAATCCAACGCAAAATACAACGACCACGCCATCTGCGAGTAGCGACAAACACTCAGCACACGAGAAAGGCCTCTCATGGCTGACAGCCTGAGGCGGACCTTCCACCAATTCAGACGGGCGCGGTCCTGCGGTATGCTCCATCAGGGGGTTAGCACTTCCTGTGCCTGGCGGCAATCTGTCTGGAGACTCTGCCGAGGGTGCCTCCAACTCGAGAGGCTCTAGAAGGGAAGCGGAGGGGGGGGATGGGGAACGGGGCCTTTCGGGTACCCCCGAGTGAGAATGCACGGCGGCGGTGTCGGCATCACGAAATCCAGGTAGAGCAAGCAGGAAGCGTGCGTGGATGACAGCAGGCAGAAGAGCGAGGGCGGTGTTGGTGACTGCCCCGACGAGGTTGATCAACACAGCCAGATCTTCAACGAGAAGAACAAGGAGGCAGCAGAAGGTTGTGATCAGAATGCGACTCAGCAGCCGTGCATGTAGGGACGTTAGACGAAATTTTGAGTCGAGAAGGAAAGCAGCGGGGGTCAGCTGCAGTGGGAAGGTTGCAAGCACTGCAGCCGTAACAACAAGATTGCACGAAGCAAAAAACGTCCCCACAGTGTCTGTCCCCGCATACCGCGAGGCCAGGAAAGCAGTAATGGACGCCTCATCTTCCCCTGCCAGTTCTGGGAATGCCATCGCAGTCACTGCAGCGACAACGGCGAAGAACACAGCCACAAACCCCATCGCACCCAGGACAATGGAGGGGTACCTAGGGGTGAGTGCCTTATCAACCGCGTTACCGATTGGGATGACGATTGACATTCCCTCGAAAGCGTAGAATGTGGCGGCGGCGCAGGAAGCAAAACTGAGAAAAAGTGGGCGGTGGGAGTCGGATGGTCCAGACGGCATTAGCGCAGGCATCTCACCTACAAGAGTCAACTGGTAGATTGCAGCTCCTGCTGCGCTTCCCAACGCCAGCAGCATTGCGCATGTTCCAAAAGTGGAAATGGGCCAGAGACCGGAAAGGTCAGGGAGTAATGAGAGTAACAGGCAGGGCACATAGGCAGACAGCACTGCGTGCCACCGGTCAACAAATGGGAAGACATACCCTCCCGGCAGGGGCTTCATTAGATTCTCGGCCACCAGGGATATGTAGATGGAGCAAATACCTAACTGCAGCCCCAAAATGAACGATTCGACTGCAAAACGACCAGCCCCCCCAAAGGCAAGACACCCCAAATCTTCAAAAGTCAGAGGGGTGGGCGTGATGGACGGAACGGAATTGAAGTTCGATTCGGATTCAAAATTCAATGCAGCTACTGGGGAGTCTGAAGGACTGGAACTGCCACTTCCACATTGTGGAGAGGAGGGAGGGGACCCGACAGACAAGCTCCTACTGCTGTGGAGACGTGCCCGTACAGCTCGACATTTCATAGCCCTCTGCTGCGTCTTCACGAGCAGCCACATGCAGAAGAGTCCCTGCAGTGCCACAAGCGCCAGGACGCACAGCCCGACACCTGGCCCGACGATTGCAAACTGCAGCGGCATTGCGATGAGCCCTGGGCCAAGATTGCCCTTGATCAGATGAAGAGCAGCCTCCCACAAAGCAAGAGGCCGGGGCTGGTGGGCTGTGGATTGATTTTCCGATGCAGTAGTCGAACCGTCTATACAAATGCCGTGAGCCCCCTGCTCCCTCTTACTCACACAACCCACGTTTGGAGGCGTCATGGTGTCCCCTGGCGCAGGCGCCGTGGATCCGAGCCCCTCCTCCAAGAGCTGTCCTGTGACCTGCATCAATACAGCCTTGGTCGTGAGCGAACTGGGGTACACTGAAAAACGGAATACAAGAGACGTCTTGCGGAGTACGCACGTACGAAGTGCGAGTGTCTCAAGTCAATTCGGCTCCATGCCCATCCTCCTATAGCTGGAGATCGAAGATCCTCAATGCGATCACACTCCCATGTGAATTGAATGAGTACATAGAGCGTGCTGGCATTCTCTTTTAATTAATAGTGCATATATATATATATATATATGTCTCTCCAATATATCCCATGCATGCATGCATATATCTGACGCAAGCAAGCTTGCAAACGGCCCCGGAAAGCAAGAAAAATGAGAATTGCACGATTGACGCACGCCGGCCAGTCGACCGCGCGGGCGGTCACGCCGACTCCCCCCCCCTCCCCCGCGGGAAAAGCCGCGATACTCTCCTACCCCCCCGGGAAAAAAGCCCGGGGGTAAACAAAATTAAACCCATCTGACGCACGCATAGCGCAAATCAGCCTTTCGGGGCCGGGTTTTTGGTGAAAGACACTGCATGCATGCATGCGTGGGCTGGGGTATTTCTGTTTTGTAAGTGCCCCCCGCTTCGCTTTCCGGGGCCTGGCCCATTTCTTATCGTCTCTCGCATGTATTGGTCATGCATATATATATATATATATATATATATACATATACATTTAGCCAATCAAAAAAAAAAAAAATGTATGTGCGCATGCATGCATGATCGAATGCATGCATGCATCCATGGCCCCGGAAAGCGTATAGCGTGGTGCATGGGGCACTTAGCTTGCTCACGTCAGAAACATCTGACACAAGCAAGCTTGCGAACAGCCCCGGAAAGCAAGAAAAATTATAACTGGTTCACGCAGTGCCATGCTATATGTAGCTGATTGAAGCCACGCAGAAAGTTGCACTAACCTCCCTGAACCTAACTACCACTTGAAAGTTTAAGCTGCATTTTTGGATAAGCTTGAAAGTCCGCGGCGCAGGCACGGATTATTTATGGTGTTTTGAAAGCCAAAGCCACATATCTGAATGGTGTCCTGACCATCTATGCCACAGGCGTGGACGGTCTCTTGAAAACGATGCCGCAGATAAAGATCATCTTGATTATATTTTTTTAAGTGGCACTTAGGTTCAGGGAGGTTGTTGCACTCACATACAGTCAGGGCTAGACTTAGGTAGAGTCAGGGTAGGGGTGTTACTAGGCATTACCTGGTGTTATCCAGACGTATCGCATACCGGGGGTGAGTGGGGTGCTTTTTGCCCCCCTTCTGCATATAGGAGACCAGCACTTTTCCGCAAATACTTGTTCTCATAATTGGTAAGGAGTTAGAAGCTGAAACTTTGTGTAAAAAAACGTTGAAATGATAAAAAAAGAACTATGGAACAGATTTTTTATATCATTTCTAGAAACATAGGCTGCCATACAAATTTTATGAGTTTTATGCCGTTTTTCTTATTGTTGAAAACTGTTAACAGAACCAACAAAACAGAGGTAGATGGGGGGGACGAGGCAGGCCTAGGGGGAGAGGAGGTAGTCGGGGAGCCTTTCATGGTTCTTTTCGAGGGTCCGTTCGAGGGTCACTCAGAGAAGGTAGGGGAGGAAGGGGTTAAACTCCCTTCATCTCCAAGGATCGAAAGAGAAACCCATGACAGGATTCACATTCGACCTTTCTATCCACTCTTCCGCCCTTATTTCCCTTCTCCTCTCTACTCTCAGAAACTGTTCGTCTTATATCCAATGCTTTCTGTCCTACTGCCAAATTCATCCTCCATGAGTTTCTGTGTACGGTCTTTCTATGTGAATGCCCTCTATCTAGAAGAGAATGTTTCAAATGATGCTGTTGCAGCCCTCGCCTCATCTCGTCAGGCTCTCCCCTCTTCCTCTTCTTTTTCCTCCCCTCTTATTTCCTCCCTGTCGAAAACGGCTCATTTGTCGTCTTTTTCTCATCCACATTCACGAATCTTTTCCAATGAGACTTCCACAGACTGGAAAAGGATCAACCACGCTGATCTTTGGTATAAATGTGTTATGAGACTTATGAGAGCGGAAACGGAAAAGGGGAAAGAAAAGATTGTGAAGAGTTTCATGAATGAGACCTGGCTGAGACTCCCTATTCCGACTGCAGAGGCAAACCTTCTGCTATCGTGTTGGCATGCGATTGGTATCGAACCCAGCGAGCTTTCCTCTACAGAGAAAGAGCTCCTTACACGGGGGGCAAAGTTTCTAGTAAGTGCTCCAATGCCTCTACACAAATTGCAATCGGAATTTTTAAACTCGAAAGTAGTCTGAACGAGCTGGCTTGCACAGCAGAATGGAAGAATTTCTTTGAGAAGCGAGGAAGAACAAATGAAGGCCTGCCGCGTCTTTTCTCCTCTTTGGGTCGATGGATGGACAAGAAAGACATTGACCATTGTCAGTCAAACCTCTGATCGATACAATGTATGAGATGGGTCCCTCTCTCTTTCCGCCTGCCAAATCCAACCTTTCTCCTCATGCGATGAATGCAATAGAAATGCTCAGCATGAGGGTAAGGGTGGGAATAACGGACAAGGGAATGGGAGTGGGTGCAATCGGCCTAGTCTGGTATGACAAGAAAGCCCTGAAACTTGTGCACGAACTGGCCGACTGCCTTGAATTCCTTGATTTGTCTTTCTCTCTGTATGTAAGGAAGGAAACGGCAGCGCAGATCGAGCACGCCACGCTCTTTGAAATTCTTTATGATTATCAAGATCCATAAAAACCCGATCGTGGGGTGTCCAATCATCCCTCTCTGCTCCTCACTCTTCTTTCTTCTATATCACATTGTGTCCATTGCACTACAGCCTTTTCTACAGCACATAGCCAGCACATAATCGCATCTGCAGAGGTAGCTAGAAAGTACGAAGGGAAAAGAATTCACGCTTTTTCCTTCTTTGCCACTGCTGATGTTTCTTCCCTATACACCTCCTTGGACTAGTTGAAAATTGTTGAAGTTCTGTTCAAAGTTTTGAACGAGAACAAAGAGTTTTTCTGCAGGAACATGCTCCCGCACATAGAGAAAGAACGCTCGCCCTATGAGCCAAAAGAATGGAGAGAGAATCAATTCCTTGCCATTTGGAGAGCTATGTTTCGGCTTCTACTATATGTTGTATTTTAGTATACCAACAAAGAAGGGAACATTTCTTTTTTTAAACAGAAAGGGGGTCTGCTAATGGGTTCTTCGGTAGGTGGGGAGATAGCGAAGCTGGTGTTGGCGCGTGCATTCAAAAGTTTTCTGTTCAGTGACAGCAGGCCCTCTGCCTTGAATGAATATGACCGTTACATTGATGATGCATTGTTTGAATCGATTAAGAACACAAAGGAAGCTCTAGTTTCTTTTCTTGACACCTTCTTCACATGCATAGACCCATACACACGTTCGCGCTTTGGCAGTTACTCAATAGTGGCAGCAAAAGACTTATTCCATATACTCATCATCCACCTTGATGTAGAGCTGTGGGCAGCACGCTAGGAGGGGGAATTCATTGCCTTGGAGGTTTATCCTCATATGAAGGCACTGAATGCACATCAATATCTGGCATAGACATCAGCGTACAGAAAGCGAACGAAACTATCACTGGTGGGAGCAGAATTAATCTAACATCTGCGTCTCTGTACACGTGAAGCAGTTTTCAGGAAGGAGCAGGTTGAGGTTCTCCTGCATTTTATATGGAAGAGATACCCCCTCCCCGTCCTTCTCTAAGAAGCAAGCAGAGTCAAGTTCGCAGACAGAGAGAAAGAAAGAAAGAAAGTCCTCACCTCTATTGACCGATTAAGACTTGAAGCAGTGCAAGCTGTGCAAAATGCCGATAACCCCTTGAAAGAAGCAACAAGCACGCAGAAAAGATCTAATGATCTCTTCTTTAAGGTACAAGGATCTACTCAACTAGATCTTGTTGTTGGTTTTTTTAGACATCAGCTCCAAAAAAAGACTGCTTGCCGCATTATGGTTGCACGATGCAACCCTCCAAACCTGCTCTCTATGTTAAAAAGTGAATAGAAGAAAAACATCAGAAAGAAACAGGCAGCTAGACATGGACTCAAAAATGAAAATTAATAAATGTTTTTGGAAGTAATCAATTGTGAGTGAATATTAATTTGTGTTTCAGCAGCTGCTGTCATATAATAATCAGCTGGACCTTCATGGGGATGTTTTTAATTCTTCCTGCAGGAAGAATTAAAAGATCTTAATTTTGATGTGATGTATACCCCCATGAAAGGTAATTTATATAGAAGTACTGACAAACGTACAGGCTTCTACTTAGCTCCAGCCTCTTCAATTGTAGAAATAAATGATTTCGTTTTATTTAAATGTTCTGTATTTAGCGAAAATAGACAAGCGGGCCCGCCCATGCCCCTTAGCACCACGCATAGATATAGAACCCGGTGTCGTACCAAAAAAAGGTGGCTTCCGAAAAAAGGTGGCTACCGCGACGTGGCTTCAAAAAAAAGTGGCTACCGCTAGGGCTACCGTCTCTGATTAACAACGATGTATTGTTTCTGGAAAGAAGCTCGAACTGCCTCTGTTTCTTGCTAGTCTAGCATCAACAAGCAGAAGAGTATCTAAGTGATTTCAGCCAAAGACTTCAGTCATGAGCTTAGAACTCTGTATAGCGTTGTCCATGACAAGGCTTGATAAGCCCGAAACCGGTTGGACCTGAGTGCTTTCAGATTTTCTGTTCATGGCAAGAAGGAGGTGTTCTTCAAATCAATTATCAGTTCTGTTCCCCCC
>JAHBMJ010002293.1:69362-71862 GCA_018398765.1 Chromera velia | reverse complement strand
TTGGCCATCCAGCTGGCCCAACAGGCAAGTGACTTAGACTCACTCTCTCTCTCTTTCCCTTGTCTCCTTCTTTTTGCTTTCTGTTCTCACAGAGCAGTTATTTTGAGACACCCCCCCATTTTTCACTGACTTGTACATATCTAGTGCTCTTTTCTGAAGTCTGTTACCCTGGTTCCCCAGAACTCCTCCCTTCGGCATCTTTCTTATCTTTCATCCCTCTCACAAACCATACCTCTCACGTTGTCTCTTTCTCGCCTTTCATGAATTCATACATTCATATCACATTCACACTCGAAAAAAATGTACCGGGACTCCTCCCAGCAGACCTAGTCCCTTCATGAAACGCAGTCTGCAGGTGCACACAGACAAAAAGACAGAAAGAGAGACAATAAGAGAGGGAAGGGGGTGTGAGAGAAAGAGACAAAGAACACTTACACTTATACTTACACTTACGCTTATACACACACACATACACACACACACACACACACACACACATACACACACACACACATATACACATACATACACACACACACATACACATACACACACACACATACACACACACACACACACACACACATATACACATATACACATATACATACATATACATACATACACACACACATACACACACACCGACAGAAGTATGCTTCTACCCTATCACAACTAGCCATTTGAAGACATACGTGCACCCATATGGCCCACACAGAGGGATGAAGAGAAATTTAAACTGAGGCGAAAAATGGACCTAAAATTCGAAAGAACTGACTTTTGGAGTCACTCCTGACACAGCCGTGGGCAAAGGTCTTCTGCCCACTGGAGGTGCCCAATTGATGTCAAACACGTACATTTAAGAAAAAAACAGGGATGAAGATGCAAGGGTGCCAATCGGCATTAAAAATCTTTAATTCTAAAAACTCGATTTTCTCAAAACGACCCTTTTTTTCTTTAGAAGTTCTGTATAAGGGAACGCGACCGATTGGCCACCCAGCTGGCCCAACAAGCAAGTGACTTAGACTTACTCTCTCTCTCCTTCCCTTGTCTCCTTCTTTTTGCTTTCTGTTCTCATAGAGCAGTTATTTTGAGACACCCCCCCATTTTTCACCGACTTGTACATATCTAGTGCTCTTTTCTGAAGTCTGTTGCCCTGGTTTTCCAGCACTCCTCCCCTTAGCATCTTTCTTATCTTTCATCCCTCTCACAAACCATACCCCTCACTTTGTCTCTTTCTCGCCTTTCATGAATTCATACATTTATATCACATTCACACTCGAAAAAAATGTACCGGGACTCCCCCCAGCAGACCCAGTCCCTTCATGAAACACAGTCTGCAGGTGCACACAGACAAAAAGACAGAAAGAGAGACAATAAGACAGGGAAAGGGGTGTGAGAGAAGGAGACAAAGAACACTTACACTTATACTTATACTTACGCTTATACATATACACATACACACACATACACACACACACACACACACACACACATACACATACACATACACACACACACACATACACACACACACACACATATATACACACAGACAGACACACATACATACATACACATATACATACACACACACACACACACATACACATACACATATACACACACATACACACACACACACACACACATATGCATACGCACACATATACACACATACACACATACACAAACATATACACACACACACACACACATACATACACACACACATACACATACACATACACATACACATACACACATACACACATACACACATACACACACACACATACATGCACACACACACATACACACACACATATACATACACACACACACACACATACACACACAGACACGAGTATGCTTCTGCTCTATCGCAACTACCCATTCGAGGACATACGTGCACCTATATGGCCTACACAGAGGATTGAAGGGAAATTTAAACTGAGGCGAAAAATGGACCTAAAATTCGAAAGAACTGACTTTTGGAGTCACTCCTAGCACAGCCACGGGCAAAGGTCCTCTGCCTACTGGAGGTGTCCAATTGATGTCAAACACGTACATTCAAGAAAAAAACAGGGATGAAGATGCAAGGGTGCCGATCGGCACTAAAAATCATTAATTTTAAAAACTCGATTTTCTTAAAACAACCCTTTTTTTCTTTAGACGTTCTGTATAAGGGAACGCGACCGATTGGCTACCCAGCTGGCCCAACAGGCAAGTGACTTAGACTTACTCTCTCTTTCCTTCCCTTGTCTCCTTTCTTTTGCTTTCTGTTCTCACATAGCAGTTATTTTGGGATACCCCCCCATTTTTTACTGACTTATACATATCTAGTACTCTTTTCTGAAGTCTGTCGCCCCGGTTCCCCACCACCCCTCCCCCCGGCATCTTTCTTATCTTTTACCCTTCTCATAAACCATACCCCTCACTTTGTCTCTTTCTCGCCTTTCATGAATTCATACATTCATATCACATTTACACTCGAAAA
>JAHBMJ010002293.1:61862-64362 GCA_018398765.1 Chromera velia | reverse complement strand
AAGAAGTATCCGGATAAGATGAGAGGATATTAGGCCCTTCTTGGCCAAAACAAAAGGAACACAGGAGAAAGCATGCATCAGACGTATTCTACGAAGTGAAGGTAGGTTAGGAAAAGACGACCATCCTCCAGAAATGGGCAACAGAGAAAAAGCAACCAAATCACGAAAAAAATTAAAAAGAACATCACGGTTAGGATTAACAGCAGCAAAAAGCAAAATTGAAGGAGATTCCGGCAAAGAGAAAAGACGCAGACCAAGCACCGTAGATCCCTTCTGACGCTTTAAAACGCATGCAGGACTGTAGAAGTCTTCTTTAAGTAACTTTTCCATCATAGGGTCATCCGGTACGTCACTCATACCACAGTCAGACCTAAAAACAATCGTTCTATCGTCTATGTATCTCCCTGCTATCCATTTCTCCCCCCCCCATAAAGGCTTCGATTTCATCAATGCAACAGAGTACTCTTTCTACGCGGCAAAAAATGGGGCCCCACCAGGAGAGCATGGACTCCCTTGAGGAAAACCTTCATGTTGTCTGACCATCTTCCCTCGAACCCGAATTACATTTGAAACAAAATCAAGATTAATTATACGAGCCAGCATATCAAGAGGGCAAGAAAGTGCATTCGCATAATTGCAGTGGGAGGATAAAAAAGCAATAGGTTTTAAGTAACGTCTCCGAGAATACCACTTCTCACCCTCTCCTGGACCCGCCTCCTCAATACAAAAAGACTTATGGGTCGCAACACAACAGAGCAATACCTAGAGGAAGAATGAATGAAATGAACAAAGTCATTCAAATAAGAAAAGAAATCAGCTCTGGGTAGAGAGGGAAAAAATGCTTTGATGTCGTCCACCAGCAGACCAAGTCCACCCCAAGGCCAATACGAATTAGAAAGAACACAAAAGCCACGATCTGCAAGTCTCCCAAACCCTGAATTAAAGATCCCAACCTTATCCTGAAAAGCAAAGACAGAGTCAAAGTCACAATGCGGCGAAAAGTAAGAAAGACAGCCATTCAAAGCCTTGCAAAGGAAAGAGAAAATCTCACGTCTGGCGTGTCTCTTGTAAAATACCAATGATCTGTACTTTAAAGAGGACCAAGACTCAGGGAGCTCCCCCTCAACTCCCCAAGACTTACGTTTCACCCAAAGGATCCCAATTCCAAAGTGGTATTTCTTCCTGTCGAATTTCTTGAACTGATTCAAAAAAGACACCCATGCATCCTTTTCATTTGAAAAACCATTCTCCAGAAGGTCTAGAGAAGCAGAAAACTCACCCTCCCCAATTCTTCCATAAGAATTATTAATCGGTCTATAGGCCATCATGCAATGCATAAGTCTAGGACAATGCTTTATTGCCCCTTTGCCAGACCTGCATCATACAACGGGAGGGGGTTTCATTCTTGCAACTCTAAACACCCAGTATCTAGAAGATGCTTTCTCAATCGCTGGTGTCGTTTCCCTTTTGTGGGAGGAGTGCGACGACTGCAACAGAGACTCTCAGGCAGTTACTGTAGAGGCAGACAGGAAGACCAATGGAGAGGGAGGATATAATTAAGAAAACAAATTGTCAGTAGCTTTTGTTAAGCATCAAGATTAGTCAAGATGTCTGAGGCTCTAAGCGTACCTTTCCGCAGCTTCAACTATGCAGCCATAACGTGCGTACGAATAGTGTGCGTCAAGCAATTATCATTTTTCTTGCTTTCCGGGGCCGTTCACAAGCTTGCTTACGTCAGACTGCACGAACCTTACGCACGCTGACTAGCATGCTGACGCTGCTCGCATGCATGCAGTCATCAAAAAAAGGCCTCGGAAAGCACTGGAAAGTTAGGGAGGTACTTAGTTGTTGCGATGTACGAAGAAGGATGGATTTCATGCTTTCCAGGGTCGTTCGTACGCTTGCGTATATCAGATGGCTCCGGAAAGCGAAGCAGGGGACACTTATAAAACAGAAATACCCCAGCCCATACACGCTGTCTTTCACCAAAAACCCGGCCCCGAAAGGCTGAATTTATACCATGCGTGCATTAGCGTGTGTCAGACCTCCGGGTTTTTTTTCCTGGGGGGGGGGGGTTCTGCATGAAAAGAAATAGGGGGAAAAGCTACACGAATTAATGCATATTTTTTTGCCGTTGGAGGGGGAGGACCGCCCTCACGGCTGGATGGCGTGCGTCAATCGTGTAGTTCTCTCATTTTTCTTGTATGCTTTCCGAGGCTAGTTTCCGGGGCTGTTTGCAAGTTTACTTACGTCAGATAAAAATGTGAAAGGCTTCCCAGCTGGTAGGCTGCATGCATGTGGCCCCGGAAAGCGAAGCGGGAGGCACTTACAAAACAAAAATACCCCAGCCCATATGCACGCTAGTCTTTCATCAAAAACCCGGTCCCGAAAGGTTGAATTTGCGCTATGCATGCGTCAGATGGGTTTTAGATCTGCTCAACCCCGGGCTTTTTTCCCGCGGGGGGGGGGTTCCGCGCTGCTTTTTTCCCGCGTGGGGGGG
>JAHBMJ010002293.1:40813-61702 GCA_018398765.1 Chromera velia | reverse complement strand
GGGGGGGGGGTCGGCGCTACCATGCATGCACCAATGCAGCACCATGGCCGGCGTGCGTCAATCGTGCAGTTCTCATTTTTCTTGCTTTCCGGGGCCGTTCGCAAGCTTGCTTGCGTCAGATTTCCTGCATTGAGCATGCCGGGGCCGGCGCATGGAGCGTCATAGGAGCGTCATACAGAAAGGCCACTGCTTGCTGGAAGCATCACGACTATTCACCGTTCGCCACTCAAGGTATATTGACAGAAGGCATTGAAACGTAACAGGAACGTGATCGACCTCGACACATGCGAGTGAGAGCATCTGCCTTCGTTCGATCCGTCTCCAGATCGGTGCCGTCTCCGGCAACACTCCCGAGGAGTCTCCCCTGGATTTCTGCAACGGGGGGCTTCCGATGGCCTGCGCGGTATTGAAATGTGTGCATTGTGTCAGTACGACAAAGAACATAAACTTGAGGCAGCACTGAAATCTTGGCAGCTGCTCGACTGGGGCGACTTGAGGGCTACTCCTAGTGAGCGAGAGCCAAAGATGCGTGCCGGATCTGGTCCCGCACTCTGAGTGCAACACCGATTGCCCAATGAAGGCCGTCAGGAAGCTGGTGGCCCTTCAGGGCACTTCTGCTCGTGGACCCGGCGTGGCAATTAAAGACGTGATCGGGTCCCTCAATTTTGGACAGATAGCTGCTGTCTGTCAGTGGGGGTGTGGAGAGTCTGCGGTTGCCTCTGATCGCCTGTTCTGGAGCAGCGTGGCGCAGGAAGTCAGGGCGCGTCTCTGGACAGAGGGCGACAGACAGAGAGAACGAGTGAAAGGGGAACCGCTCCCTCTCCCCTCGGCTGTGGACGCTCTCCAACTTGCTTCCTGCTTCGCTCAGGCACCCGCAGGAAGGGACCACAAAGAAGTCCTTTCGCTCCTTGCCTGCTGCATCAAACCGACCGATGATGTGCCGGGGCCCCTTCTCCTCCCCTGGGTTGAGGCTTATGCCGGGGCACCCGGGGCCTTTGACGATTTATTCGTCCAGATTTGCAGTTTTCATTTGAAGAGAGCGATAGAGAAACGGAGCGTGTCGCCCTCCGATCTTTGTTCGATTCTGTGCGTCCTTGTTGGCAAGGGAATGAAGTGCAAATTTCTGGTGGAGGAACTCTCGGAAGCATTCGTCGCTTTCCCCCCGGCATTCGAGGACCAAATGCTCCTCCAGATGGCCAGGGCTTTCGCGGCTTTGGAACTGTCCAACGAGACGCTTCAGGTGGGTCTGTAGAACGGGTGGGGGGGGGAGGGCGGCTGCAATTGTCCGTCTGTGTCTCCTCACATGTCTGCCTGCCTGCCTGCCTGCCTGTCTGTCAGTCTGTTTGTCCGTCCGTCTATCTGGCCTTCTCTTTCTGGAAGTCCCATGGTTTAGTGCAATGGAAGGAAGAAGGAGGGAAAGCGTCCGGTCGGTCTGGTTTTTTATGTGTCGCTGTCGGTCTGCCTGTTGAACGAGGAAGTCTGCTTAGATCTTGGTCTTGCCGCCCCCTCATGACTTCCCCTCTCCTTTGCGTCTCCAGCTTGAACGAGGGAAAGAAACTCATTGCTCCTTCCGTCGTCGCTTGTTTTCCTTCCGGTTCCAAACTTGCGGGTGAATTTCGCCAGCAGTGACCATTTGTTCTTGTTCCTCTTTAGGTTCCTCGTCATCTTTTTTTCCAGTCCTTTTTTCAGTGCCTGCAGAAAGTCTGCTGAGATTCCATCAATGGAAAGCTTGCTGTCTTGGTTGACGGTTGCAGGTGTACAAGTTTGTGGGGCGACAGGTTGCCGAGCGGGTTGCAGAGCTTTCACCGTCTCTTCTTGCGGAGCTCCTGCATGTGTTCGGAAGAGCCGGGGTACTCCACGAGGAGATGATCGATACAGTGGCATCCCATTTGGCATTCAACGTGCTCGACCCATCACCTCCCTCTCCTCCCATTGGTGTCGTTAGCAGAGGCAGGCAGGGAAAACAGGACAAGGCGCTCTCTCATCTGAAGGATGACAGACAATACAGACCCCTCATGCCTTCTGATATCCTCAAAATTGTGAAGGCATTAGAAGGATTGAACTACTTTCCTGCACCGCTACTGATGCGGCTTGCTGAATATACGTCGGTCAGATTTAGAGACATGGAACCCCACTACAGTCCCTCAGACCTCGTGTGCTTGATGCGTTGTCTGGCGGTGTGTGGGGCTCCTATCGAGCAAGGGAGAAAGGGTGTGGGGGCGCTGGCAGCGGCCTCTTTGGCATCCCCGAAGAAAGGTGGGGTGAGGGAACTCTCACCCGACAACGTGGCCGCGCTCTGTGTCGCCCTGACGCATATGAGCAGAGGTACGGGGAAAGTGGTTGTTGTTGTGTATTTTACATGGAGTGCACTGGCTTCTCTTGTTTAACTTCTCAGAAAGCCTTTGGGGCCTTGTGATCGATCGTGTTTGACTTTGCGTGCACAAGATGTTCGTCGTGTTGCCTCTAAGATTGTCGACTGTTGTCGTGTGGCATCTTTTGCATCTTACCCTTTTGCGCGCGCGTGTGAATGTCTGTTCTGTTTCTTTTTTTTTGCACGGGAGAGAAACTGAACGTTGCGTGCTCTCTTTCTTCCTCTTCCTTCCTTCTATTTTCTTTTCTGTCCACTGTGTGCAGAGGTGCCCTTGTCACTGCTGACTTCCTCTTTTGAGCCGTCTGACTCTGGGAGGGCAGGAAAGAAGGAGACAGGCAAACAGAGGAGAAGTTCTGGAAGGAAGGGAAAACGGGGGGAAGATCGTTCTGAAGAAACCAGCGTGTCCTCTCCCTCCCTCCCCCTGGCCTCTTTCCCTCCTGCCTCGATATGGAAACTACCCATAAAGGACTGTGCGTCCTTTTTCCTACTTCTCTGCCTACACGCACCCCCACCTGTCATTCTTCGAAATGGTCCCGACAGGCAGGATTCTGTGTACTGGGATTGGAAAGACCAATGTGGGGCCTCGGTCGCCTTTCTCCTCAAAAACCTCAGAGAAGCTGCAGAGAGGGCGGACGTGGCCTCCATCGCAGGCACCCTCCCCCCTGCCCCCTTTCCGGGACTGCCCTCCCATTCCCATTCCGAAACCCACCCTAGGGTCCCTGTGAACGTTCATCTAGGGGGTGAGTCTCAGTCGGACTCTTCCGGCTCCTTTCGCCTGGGTGTCTCTCTCCCGTCTCTTCTGTCTGACCACGTAGAGCGAAGTCTGAGAGTCGACAGGCAAAGTCCTGCTTCGGCTTTCTTCGCTCTCTCATCGCAAGAGAGGGAGACGGGGAAGGAAATGGAGGAGACAAGGCACCCTTTAACGTTGAAGGAAGAGCAAGAGCACATAGGCTCTGTACCAGATTCAGTTTCTGTGCGTCTACGTGACAGCGACTCCAACGCAAGCTCAGAAAACATCACAAAGGCAGTGCAGCAGCAAGTCGAGCTGAGTCTCTGTAGTTTACGGAAAATTGATTCAGAATTAGGGACGGGGGACCCTGAACATTCTCATGAATCCTCTTTCTCTCCTTCTTTTTCTTCTTCTGAGGATTTCTTGAGCCCCTTTTCGACGAATGCCACGAGAGAAGATGAAAAGGGGGGATTGCGGGGGGGCTGGAGAGAGGGAAGGGGGGGGGCGTACCGCCCCTCAATCGTGTATCCGTTGCCTGTTCAGGAAGGGCACGAGCGGATCAACGAAAAGGACGAGCGCCAGTTGAGGCGCTCAGCAGCCATCAGATTGAGAGGGAAGGCCCAGACCTGTCTCTCTGCTTTTGCGCTTCTGGCGTCCCCCTTGTCTGTTCATTTTTCCAACAAAGGGGCAGGTGGTGAAGGGGTGGAGCGGCGAGGTAGGGTAAGAAGCTCCCATTCGCGGAGCAGTGGCCCCGGAAAGCAGGGTGGGTGGACTAGAGCATCAGCTCGCGAGGCACTTAGTCTTCTCCCATTAGCGTCGCTGTCCCATGCACGTGATTTGCTTGCGCTCTCCGACCATGCCTTTCCCTGGCTTGAAGATCCCACACGTCTGCTGTATCTGAATGAGTTGGTACAACCGATCGTTCACGAGAATATTGAGGGTCCGGTGTCAAAAGAGAGTCGAAAAAAGGGGGATGGGGAAGAAGAAAGTGAGTCATCCCAAAGAACCGCACGGAGACTGCTCCATGAGTTGTCTTGTGCCCCCCCGGGCATTATTGAGGGGTTGGCAGATTGTAGGGGATTGGTGCGCAGGGATGTGAGTGGCTTTTTAGACACACGCGATCACCGTTGGTCCACACGGCGACTTCAGGAGACCTGGGGTCTGGGTGAGAATCGTGCGATCGCCTCTGGTCCGGGTGAGCGTCTTCGTGAGGGTGACGTGACGGCGCGTCTCCGTTTCAGTAATCCGTTTGAGGAAGATCTAGAATTTGAGGAAGAGATGGAGTTGCGATGCAGAGGTGTGGGAGGGGATGCATTGGACGAGGAGCGTTTGCTCTTCGTGGGAGGGCCTTTGAGGCGGGGGGGGTTGAAGTCGAGGGACCTGTTTACACACCCGCCCACGCCATCCCGCACCCATAGGTGAGTGCCTTGAATGGCTCTTCCGTTGAAAGGCCATAGATGTTCTGCTGAGAGGCGCCTATCGGACGAGAAGCGTCCCAGAGATTACTTCGATGCCTTCGATGAGAAGGAAAAGGAAAGTGGAGTTGTCAAGGGAGAGTCACGGATGCTGTACAGAATACACTGGAACCATACGTTGATTTGTGATCATTCACATGCTCTCCCCCCAACCCATTCACGCACTCTTTGCAAAAGCATGACTCTGCAGAGTTTTCTCAAGCACATGAGCAAGATTATGGATCGGATCTCTCTCCTACCTGTCGACTTTTTTCCCCACGATCTTCCTCCTCTCCCCTCTCTCTGCAGGTCTGTCGAGAAGGACCTAGAGTTCTTCAAAGACAAGACCCCATTCTGGCTGCAGGGAAAGGAGGCACCAGAGCAGACCCCAGTGGTCCTCTACAGGTCTCTCCAACGCCAGGCTCAACAGAAGCAGCAGCAAACGATGCAGCAAGAAGAGGACGCAGACGCTTCCCCCTGTGTGTCAGTGCCTCTGCGGGGAGACCCTCAGATTCCTCCCCCAGTGCCAAAAGTCAAGAGGAAGGGGAAAGGGAAAAAGGACGATAGGAAATTCATTCCAAAAATGGAACGCCGCAGACTCCTGAATCAGTTGTGGGCAGAGAGAAGAGACCAGATGGAAAAGAGAATAGAGGCAGCCCGAAAACAGAGGGCCGCTGCCATGGCGGCAACCGGAAGCACGGACACCGAACACCCCACTCTGGCCAAGGCGATCAAAGAAGTGCAAACATTGGAAGACTGCTCTTTGGCCCTTCGCCGTTTGCAGAGAGCCTACGACGCCCGTGTGTTCAGACACACACCCCGTCTTCGTCCCTCCTCGTCTGACAATCGTTACCCTTCATGGTTAGATGATCTGTTTTTTGAAGAGAGAGACCGACCTAATCCCGCCCCCACTCACCCAGACGATTTTTCTTTTAAGGATAAGTCGCACCTGTCAGGCAGAAAGAAGGACAAAAAACGGAACGCCATACGGCTCGAGAGGCTGACCCAAGAAGTTCTGCACAGAGCCAACAAACAGGTTGCAGAAATTGCGGCTCCTCCCTCCGCAGAAGAACTGGCAAAAGCTGCTGTTTCCCCCGGTGCAAGCGAAAGTCAATCAGAAACAGAGGATGCTTCCAGTTCCTCGCCTCCCCCCCGACAAGGCGACCGTCACGCCCTGCCGCCCCGTCCCGTCGACACTGTGCAGATGGTCTCGGAGGTCTTCGTGCCTCCCTACTACATCGACATACTTCTCGTCCCCACAGCCAGAGACACCGAGTACTTGCAGAAATTCAAAAGCTTGCCCAGACCAGTGGAGAGAGTGCAGGAGGCCCCGGAGAGACTACCCCGTCGGCGAGAGGACGAAATTAGAGCTAAAGGCACTGAGCATGTGAAGTATCTGCAGAGACAGATGGCAGATGAGGCCGAGGAGGCCTTGGTAAACGCGAGAGAGCCTTTTGAGGAGAAATGGTTTTAGGAACTCTGAATGGTTGGTTAACGACGATTTGAACTGAACATTGTTGTGAATGCACCGCTAGATGCACCGTATTATGCACGCTGTCATAGTATATGAAACGTACTCTAGATGTAAATGTGGATAAAACTTTGAATATTATCAAACAGATCCTTTGAGTTAGTAGAGTTATTTTTAGATTCGGGTAACTCTAGGGGTAACTAGAGTTCCAATACAAACGCCGCTACCATGAACTTTTACTAAAGTCTCGACACATTTTGTTTAGCATTTTGTTAGTGGAAGTGGTAGTTGAAACTTTATTGTTTGGTGTTTTAGACTGCATTGAACAGTGCATTCAAATTGCATAGCTGTACTAGCTTTGCTTTAAGTTGAATTATACTTAGTTTTTATAAACTAGGGACCGCGGCGATTTCTGTAACATAAACTTTGAAATCTATAATCATAATATTCTATTATGTCTTTTTTGTATTTTTTTTATGAGAGTTCTTTCATTGATTTAACAAGTTCCCTTCCGCGACATGTTCCTTCCTTAATGGATTTTCCCTGCTCAGTATTCCCCCCTCCCCTCCCCCCCTTGTCCCTTCCGCGCGACACAAGAAATAATCGAGGAAAAATGTGCATATGTACAGCTCTCGACTTGCCAATCAAGAAGTCATGTAGTGGTGGGGCTAGCCACACGAGGCACCACCCAATCGGCGGTCGGGGTCCCGTCCAGCGACTTCACGGTGTCTGTCCCGGAGCTCACATGCCTGCAACAATTTTGTCGAGAGGTCGTAGGCATTCTGCGCGCGTCTTTGCACTATCAAAGAGAACGGCATGGCGCTTCAGAATATTAACAAGAGTGGATGGGGAGGGAATGCTGAAAGAAAAAAGGGAAGGGAGAAAGAGAGAGAGAGAGAGAGAGAGAGAGAGAGAGAGAGAGAGAGAGAGAGAGAGAGAAAGAAAGAAAGAAAGAAAGAAAGAAGGAAGGAAGGAAGGAAGGAAGGAAGGAAGGAAGGAAGGAATGAGAGAAAGCAAAAGGAAAAAAAGAAGCAACAAAAAATAGATGTGATCCAAACTGAGATCGCAGAAACACCCCGATCTCGTGTTCCCCCATCTTTCTCCTACCTCGACTCTTCCCTCTAGTCTGATCAATTGCTCTGCTGGCAAAAGAAAATAAAAGAACACCACTACAAGTCCAAACCATCCACTCACCGGAACTGCGTGAGCTCAGGGAACATGAGAATTGACGGGCAGCAGTTGAGGAGCCAGTCGAAGAGACGCGTGCGAAGGCTCATCCTGCGCAGAATTAAAAGGCACCGACAGAGTGGGGGGACGATGTACAAAAAGACTTTCTCTATTCCTACCTCCTACACAACACACACACACACACACACACACACACATAAACACATGCATTCTTCGATCTCACAAAAGACAATGAACAGCCAACACGCAACTGGGCGGCATAAGAAAAAAAAAGACAGGAAACAAAGAGACAAAAACACATGAGGGAAGATTGAAAAAACGAAGAAGTGGACAAAAGCAAAACAAAGAGGCCCTTTTACACACACAGAAACACACCAACGAGAGACGGACAGACAGACAGACAGTTGCAAATCACGCTTTTCGACTGCTTTTTTGTCTCAATGACGCACGCACGATATTGGAACGCATGGCAACGGGAACAACAAATAGTCAGACGGGCATGCAGATAAAAAGGCAGTCATTCAGAAAGACATGCAGCCACGGAGGTTGATGCAACAGAGAGAAACTGACCAGACCACAAGGCCCTGCAGAATTCCAAGAAGGAAAGGAAACCCGAGGGCAAAACAGAAAACGAGCAGACTGGACAAGAGGTACTCCCGGAGTACAAATTGTTTGTGTCTCACAGGAAACACATCTCCGGCAAGTCCCACCGAGGTGAACAGAAGTAGAAGGAGCAGAAGGAAGAAACCAGCAGTTCCAAGAAGGACATACTGAGCAACCACCTCCTGTCGTCGTGCCCGCACGTACAGCCTTGCACTCTCCGCTCTTGGGACTTTTGCCTGTGCGGTCTCTCTGCACAATCCCGAAGGAAAAGAGAAGTAGTGTAGACCCCACGCACCGAGATCAACCAGCTGTCCCTCCTCCTCCTTATGGTCCTCTGTCTTTTCGGCGTCTTCCGTGTTCTTTTGGGACGCTTGAATTTCCTTCTTTTCTCTTTGTCCCTCGTTTTCCCCTTTGATATTTCCGTCGGCGCTTTGCTGAGACTTCCAAATGAGGACCTCAGGGTCAATGAGGCCGTACGAATTCTCGGCACTCCATATGGCATTCAACGTGGGAGACGCCAGTAGGGCAAAGAGAAGCTCAACGGAGAGGTAGGAGATGAGTGCTTTGAGGGCAGAGGCATTGAGGAAAGCCTCCATGTCTCCGTACCCCTCGAGGCCGAAACCCTCGGGGGCATTGTCCATTGTGACTGGTCTTCTGTTGGTGTGTCTGTCATCTGTTTCTCCTGTGATGACAGTCGTCAGACAGAGAAAGAATGCTCCGTTGAGGGTGAGAAGCATTTTGCAAGTGAACACAAGTGCCTCGGTCAGAATGGAGAGGTTCGAGATCTCCGCAACCAGTTTGGCCCTGGAGACCCGGACGGCAATGATGTTCCTCTTGATGTTCATCCTGCACGCAAAGTTGATGGAAATTCCTTTGGATATTCTGAACACATCACCCGCTCGTCAACGTACTCGGGAAGCGCACGGGCGTGCATTGAGGCTCCCAAAACAATGAATCCATACATCGCTGGGACTTCATACACTTTTTGTGTAGCAAGCAAGGGAAGCTTAGAGCAGACGTCGAGTGCGGGCGAGGCAAGAAAGTGTGCAATGGGAGAGGAAAATTGCACATCAACATGAACTCAAATGGGTTGGAAGCAGTTGAAGACTGACCAGCAAATGAAAGGAAAGCTGAAGAGGCAAAAACGTGTCCTGCATGGTTGTAGAGAAGCAGACACGCATAGATTAAATGATTCAGAAAGCAAGCTCACCCACACAAGCACCGTGCAGTGGTCGAACCGAGACATAAGCAAGAGAATAGAGATCAATTCAGGGTCGCGCTGAAGACACAAAAAAGTGTGAAGCAGATACGAATGACGGAAGAAACATACAGATGAAGAGCGGAAGAAGAAAATGATCACCAGAATACTGAGAAAATAAGAGAAACATCGCGGAGAGAAGACAGATCACCGAAAAGTCGAAACAAAAGTCCAACCGAGGTGTGTCTGCCCCGCCTGCGCTTTTATCCACCAAAAATTCCGACGCACCTGAGCGGCAATGTGCCGTCCCTCGAGGCGTCTGCGGGAGCGACGATGGACATGGGGGCTCTCCATCTCTTTGCGGGAGCACCCAGACCGCATGCAGAAAGACGACGGAAGACTTCTGCTGCAGTGCTCTTGAGACGTCGTGGCTGCTTTTTGCTCTCTCTTTCCTTCCCTTCACTGGGAGATGATTGCATGTCTGCCGATTGGGTTTGTGCGTGTGTTCCCTCCTCCGTGGGATCCTTTGACTCTGCAATGCTTTGCTGCTCTGAAGCAGAAGAGATGCTTGAAGGATCGATGGAGAGAGAGGACCCATCCGAGGCCTCTCGTTGGACAGCCAGGGGAGGAGATCTGCTTTCTCCATCTCTCTCTCCTTCGGATGAAAATACTCTTGCAACATTTGTTGGGTGCTCTTCCACGATGGACCCTGAACTGATGCTCTCGATCTCCTCGTCTTCGTCTCCTAGGTCCTCGCTCTTCACACTGCTAATGCTGGCAATCGACTCTTCCTTCTGCTTCTCAGTCTTTTCATCTCCTGCGTGCCTTCCGTCCACGCTATTTGAACTTTCACTTTCGTCTTCCGAACTCTCCCCACTTTGACTCTCTTCACTCTCACTCTTTTGACTTTTCGCGCTCTCGATGCTCTGAACGCTCTCACCATCCTCTTGGCTCTTTGCACTCTCGATGCTTTCACTTTCGCACTCCGTCCTCTTCTCTTTTTCTTTCTCGGGAGCCGCCGCTGCAGACCTGAAGGGAGTCAACTGACCGAAAGAACCGGAGGCAGAGAGGTTGACCCCTCCGTCTTCCACAAGACGAACAGTGTTGTCTGTGACACTGCCTCGTCTTTTGGACAATTCCTCTTCCACCTCTCTTCTGTCGTCCTCACTTTGTGACGGGAACAGGAGTACGACCTCACCGCGCGCTCCACGGCCACCAGACTCCCCAGGAGGAGGAAGCGTGGACTGGTTTGCTGTCCCTTTTTCGCGTCCGAGAATCAAAGCAGCTTTGTCTTTCAAATTCTTCATTTTCTCTTTCAACTGTCCCTCTCTGCTTTTTTTCTCGTCTTCTTCAAGGGCATGAAGTTCGTCCATCAGAGCAGAGAGGTCGTGGTACAGCTCCTCAGACTCCGATACTGTCTCTCCAGGGCCCTTGTGTCCCTCTCCCTTCCTTTCTTTGGAGCTGCCTGAGCTGTTTCTACTACTGCTGTCCCCGCTGCTGTCCGAATCAAAATTGCTCGAAGAATCAGAATCGGAATCCGTTTCTTCCTTTTTTGAAGGTCCCTTTTGGCTCTTCTGCTTTCCTTTGCGGCTTTCCTTCATTGCCCGCAAGACTCGTGCCTTGATCTCCGCAGTACTGAAGACAAATCCCATCTCATACTGCCGCCCTGCCATCTCTACTTCCATCTCTTTCCACAATGCCTTCTGTCGCTCTTCCTGATTCGTCGCGTACCCTCTCTGTGCCTCCATAAACTGTGCCTGTCGCACCTTCAGGGCTCTTCGAATGACAGGTGCATCACAGGTCCCTAGTGACATCTGTCTCATGAAGGCAAATCTGAGACAGGTACAGCGGCATGAGCAGGAACTTGACGCACTCCTCTTTTGTGCCGGTCTGGACAGGATGCTGCCTGTCTGATCGAAGGAAACACCGCGGGACATGTGGAAGGCAACAATGCGTCTTGGATTGAAGAATCTACATGCATCGCAGAGGAGAAACACACACTCCACATAAAGGCCTTCTGCATGGAATTGGAAAGGAAACATGCCATGCACACCTGCTCTCTCTCTCTCTCTCTCTCTCTCACACACACACACACACACACACACACACGCACACACACACCAACAAACACACACACACACACACACACACACGCGCACACACACACACACACACACACACACACACAGACACACACACACCAACAAACACACACACACACACACACACATACGCAAGAGCGCTCACATACAGGCATGCGTGCAAGCAGCACCGTTTTCTGGCTTCAGACTACGAAGAGGCATTGACAATTCTCGTGCGCATCGCAATGCGACTGATTCACTTCTTCACTGACTCCTCCCATCCATTCGTGCACTCACATACTTTCGGATCCTGTGTACGTGCTCTTGACTTGCGAACAGGGCTTTTGCCCTCGCAGTGATTTCCTGGAGGGCTTGAGAGGACCCCGTCTCCTCCTTTTTGCCATCGACGCCCTTCCCTCGCCCTCTGCCGGTCCCCTTCCCCTTCCCACCAGACGACTTTTGACTGCTGTGGTATTTTCCTGCCCTTCGCAGGTCTTCAGTGCCCCCGGAGACGGCCTCAGTTGACCTTCTCCTATTCGACTGGAGGTCCTTCAGTGCAGACACCTTTGGACGCCCTGGTTGCTTCGTTTGTCGGCGCCTCCAATCACAGATGGACAAGCTGGGAGAGACCTCCGGCAGAAGGGGGAGCAGCTTTCTCTCGGCCTTGTACGCTCTGCAATTTCATTCATTGTTATTTGCCGAAAGTCAGTGTACAAAGACCGAGACAAGCTGCAAAATGCTTGATGTATTACCCAAACGGTGAGCTGAGCAGAAAGAGGCCAAGTGTTCACACCGGTCATCGTTTGAGACACTGGCAGAGAATTTGAGTTACTGCTGATTTCGGTTGAAGAAGTCGAATTCTTCCTCAAAGGGACGAAAAACGCCAGACTTGTGTCTAGGCAAAAGAGATGGAGAGTGTTTGCACAAGGAAAAGCTCAACTGACGTGTGAATGAGAACCGTGAGCGCCCCAAATATGCACACAGAAGAGAGAGCAACCTGCAGGCATGCGGGTACGAAGCATTGACGTTTCACGAAGGTTTGCATCCATGCTTACTCTTTGATTCCGACAATGGCTATCCAGCCAGAGCACCGCCTTTCTCGACAAGTCCCTCCTTGTGGTGTGGCCTCGCAGTTTCCATTCCAGGGTCTTCCCGCTTGTTGGTGGAATACGTTTGTCACACGCCATGAAAAGAAACTCACCCATTCAGCAAATCGATCAGTCGGTGCAAGCGTAGTCTTGCTGAGACAAAAGAAGAATTTATTCCGGTTGATTTGCCATTCGACTCCTTATTGATGCTGAGTAGTACACAATGCCGACTGACTGACCGTCTGCAAAAGGAAGAGGAAACCCACGTCCGGCAGGTCTTCCAGCACGTTTTGCTGTGCAGTGCCGGCAGTCGGAAGGGCCGCAGGGGGCTCAACATACTGAAGGCACACACACACACACGTGTACGTATATATAGATATATTAATATGTGTATGTATATAGACTTCGTGCGGGAGAGAATTGTTTCTTGACGGTCAGGGGTTTTGCACAGCCCAAGAATTGATGACGGCTGACAACACTCAATGCTTTTATTTCTCTTGAACGCATCACGGGAGGGACCGTCCCGTCAAACAACACATCAGTGAACCTGAGGATCCGATCGACTGATTGACTGACTGACTGACTGACTCTCTGACTGATTGAGAAAATGGCCTCCATCGCCCTGATCTCGCACTCGCACACGATCTGCTCGTCAGTGATGTCTCCTTTTTCAGCCCCAGTGATTATGCAGCCTGCGAAATTTGTTCAGTGTAGCGCAACAGCATCTTCTTTATGTCACAAACAATAACTCGTACAAAACCCAGATGATCATGTTGTTTGTCTTTGGGCCGAGAGGACTGCATGTGGATAACGACGGGCGGACGGACGACAGGGTGATCAGCAGACTGTATAACAAGAGGGCAACACACTCTTCGCTCCCTCACGTATACATGCTATCAGTTGTAAGAAGACAGATGCGAAGACACTCATTTCAGGCTGTTGGCCAGCAAACTCTTGTCTGAAAGCAAATACAGTGCGTGAGCGACTGCGTAGTGAGGGGACCGACCGTCGTGTGTCCATTCCTCGTTCTGCACGTCCAGCTGAGCACACCCCACCTTCCATGTCCCTCCAGTCCTTCCAAGCCTGTACGCACTCCACTCCGCCTCGATCAAATCTCTCTGGGTGAGAAGGTTCTGCTGTTCGGGCGATGACAACTCCACACGCGCGACATTTTTGCCTATGCTGGTCACTTCGGCAAGACCACGCTGGCTTATTTCCTCTCCCTTCTCCACTCCATCTAGCGGAGAAGAAAAAGAAGAAGAAGAAGAAGAGTCTAGACGGCGACTCGACCGCCCTCCTGCAGCCCTGCTTGAACTACCACCCGAAGAGAGCATCGGAGTCCGGCTTCCTCCAATCACCTCGCCCCCCTGTCGCGCCGCCATTCTGACAAAAGGAGAGAGACCGTTGGTCACAAAACCGTTCTCTCTCGTGCGGGCGCCCGCGAAAGGAGCGGGATTACTCACAGACTCCATCAGAGTGAGGGATCGAGCTTTGTCGCTATTGTCAGATCTTGCTGTGCTCGGCATCGACTGTCTAATCGTCCTGGTGATGTCTTCATAAGAGCCGGTTTGGGGAATGGAAGCTGCAGGGAGGGACACAAAATAATAAAAAAAAAGAATCTGATTATCGGCATTTTTTCCATACGAGGTCCCTCTCAGCAAGTAGGCGATGGCGAGATAAATATGTAGTCCGCTCTTTTTGATGGTCTTCCTGCTTTCTTCAAACACTCCAAGGCACTTGTACAAGCGCACTGGTCTTCAGATATTCTGAGCGGCGTGATGGTTTTTCACCTGACAATGCCTTGTTCCCCGGAGTCTTCTGCAACGCTCGCTTTCCCTCTTTCTCTTTCTCTCGCTGCCTCTCTGTGTCCCAACACGTTTCTTTATACTGATCAACAAATCAAGCGACCAACCGATAATGTTTGTATCCGCCAGTTCCAACTCAATCGAGGCCGTCTCTGATTTTGCGACAACGACCCTCGCATCGGGGGGAGAACTTTGGACCGCGATGGAAAGCGTCTCTGTTTTGATAATCGTCACCTCTCCGATCGGAACTGCCTCTGCCAAGTTGTCAGCTGCAGAGAAAAAAATCAGAGGGCCGTCTTTCAGCTGTGAGAATGGACGAGACTGAAGCAGGCAGGACCCAGATTGGGGACATCGATCGAGTGAGTGAGCATCTGATTCAGCCTCATGCACAAATTGTGCATTCAGTTGATTGAAAAGCGGCCAGAGACAGATCATTCCTTCCTCTTCTCCATCTCCAATTTACTCCCCGACGCGTGGCTTTAAATTCAGACTTCGTACACATATGCATACACGAAGATGCGTGTGCGGGACGAGACTGCACATACGCACGCACGCTGTGGTGACAGACTCAACCCCAAAGGGGGCCTCTGACGTCCACAGCAAGAAAGAAAGAAAGAAAGCCATAGAGAGACCCACCCACCGATGTTGTCAACAGCTTGCAGAATCTTCACAGCGGCTGCAGTGGCGACCTCTCTGTCTTCTTGCGAGGGTTTCTCGGCAGCGGGGGCCGTGACGACCACACTTCCTCCGAGTGTGGTGCCGCCGCTTGAATCGCTCCCACCGGAAGTGTCGCCCCCCGAGCTGGCGCCTCCGCCGGCTCCTCCTGTGGCCGCAAGGGCCTCGGAGTCCATTGCGGTCTGCATCCAGACACAGGAGTGAGTGCATATACAGGCGTGCAGATGGTTTGTTATAGGGTGCAAAACGCAAACATTTCTACACATCAATATTGGAGGACAGTCAAGAAGCACTTTTGGATCATGTCGATTGCATCCTTCACACGAGAGGTGCCCTGTCATCAGATAGAGACGCCCTTCAGCTCTCTTCAACACAGAAAGACGGAACTGCGGAGAGATGGGAAGGAAAAAAACAAGCAAGAAAGAGAGAAAAAGCAAGTTGAAGCATGACTACGACTGTTTCGCTAATTGACTATTCGCATGCATGACTTGCGATTTATCTGTCTGCCTGACTAAGCCTGTCTGCCTGTCTGCCTGTCTGTCTGTTTGCTTGACCGACCAGGAGGTTGGATATGGTCTCCACAGCAGACGATGCAGAATCCTTCGCGATATGCTGCTTTTCCTCAGGGGACGCCACGGCGAGACATTCTTGGAGTTTGGTGTCCAATATTGAGAGGGAATCAGCCGCCTGCATGGAAGATTAGTTTTTGCTTTTATTTGGTGAAGATGGTGGGAGAACTGAAATTCATATCAATACCCAGAAGTGCGAAGTGGGAGAACGGAGGCAGGTTGCTGGTACCGGGAAGGGCAGAGACTGGAGTAGGTGAGGAAGCGAGAGAGAGTGGTGGAGGAGTGGCTTGAATCACTTCCGTGCCTCTCTCGCTCCCCCTATCTGTACACGCACGCAGACCAACTTTCATATTCCTTACTTCAACAAAAACACGCGCACTGTGGCCGATTGCCTTTGCTGTTCTGTTCTCTTCATGCAAGACAAGAGACAGCAGAAACATACAGACCAATTCGGCACTCCCAGACACGCCCGAGTTGTCCGTCTGCCACTGCTGGATAGCTGCCATCTCGGTGTCGTAGTTGCTCGTCACTTCTGCAGCTGGAGTGCTCCCGTCCGACTCACAAATGTCTTTTACCTGTCAGGGTAGGAAGACGATGGCAATGAGTGTGGAAAGAGAGTTTGGAACCTAGTGAATACAGCAAGATGCACACTCGAAGTGAAGAACAAAGAAATCGAGAGAGGAAAATGGAAAGAAAGGACCAGCAGAAAGAAATCAGCGGACGGAATCGGGGACGAAGAGGAAAGAACTGAACAGAAGAAAAGTCGTACGTCTCGCTCGCAGGCGTTTGTCCTCCGTTTGCAGTTTATCGTGCTCACATGTGCTTTGCTGTTTCACTTATTGTGACGAAGGAAAACTTACCACAGGCCCAGCGGTGACTGCAGAGAAACAAAAAGTATAGAGGAACAAAGATTCAGGTTACTCTTGAAGCTTTGTGATACACCAAGCATACAAGAGAGTATGTCTCGCTGTTTTCTTTGCGATATGCAAGTGCCGCCACAAAAAGGAACACAAATGTTGCTTCAGGCCGCCTTAAAAACTTATTTTTCGAGCACTTAATGAAGAAATATATGAGACTTTGATCAGTCTGAGCCTCTCAAATGGAGGGATCCGGTCGTTGGCAATCTGAAAGCATTTCAACTAATTTCCGGTCACGTTTTCCACGTGCTGTTTTTGAAAACCCTTCGTCGCGCTCCAACGTCCTTTTTCTAGCAGAAACACAGGGACGCAAGCAGATATGCAGGCAGAAATACAGACAAACGCACTCAGGTAGGCATCCAACACAGGTTTAGAGGGGAGAGGGGGCTGATCGACTCACATCCGCACACGTCCACCCCGTTCCCCTGGTAGCCGTCGTTGCACGCGCACTCGAAGGAGCCGTCCGTGTCTGTGCAGGTCGCGTAGTTCGGCACACAGTTGTGCGTCTGGTTGGTGCACTCGTCAAAGTCTGCACAGAGGGAGATAGACAGCACCGGAAGAGGAGAGGAGGTGCAGGCATGCATGCATGGTGGAGTCTCCGAGATCGAAAGAGGAAACTCACTTGAATGATTGAATGAGAGGATGCGAAGCCCTGCAGAGGGTCAGGTGGGTGATGCCGGGACACCTTGAACATGTAGTTGGGGGGAAAGTGAGAGACATTGACCAGACGCAGAAGAAAGGAGAGACATATGAAGAAGGTGCGGGCAAAAACGCAGACTTCCTCCGCCCTCTGACTGACTGAAGCAGTCTGGAGCCGTCCCCTTCCACGATGAGGTTCCGAGTGCGTCTCCTGTGCAGCTGAACGCAATCGAAGAGCTGACGTTGAAGACATACCCGGTGTTGCACGTGTAGTTGAACAACGCGCTGCCCCCCGTGGTCCCCGCCTGTCCACCAGAATCAGATCGCACGGAATGCGCGCCAGGGGTGTTTGGCTGGGGGTTGTTTACTTCATCGCACATGGCAGCTGCAGGAAAGGAATGAAAAAATTGTGCTGTGCTTGGGTCGCATCATTTTCATTTAGAGCAAGCAGCAAATCAGATTAGGATGTGCCATTGACTCGAAACTGTAGAATTCTTTCGCTTTGCTCACCTGTGCATGTCGGGACTGTCCCGCCCTGCCACTCCGAGGTTGCATATGCCGTTCCCGTGCAGGTAAAAGTCGGAGTCCCAGAACCAACAAGCTGATACCCGCTGTTGCAGCTGTATGTGAAGGTGGCGGTCTGTGTCGTTGTTCCCGATTGGCCAGAGTCAGACCGAACGACCTCAGCGGTCAAAGTATTCGGCTGAGGGTCATTCACCTCGTCGCAGGCCACGGCTGCAACGTTCGTTCAGCATTCAAAATACAGCATTTGCGGTACTTTGCCACAGAGAGAGTTTCACCATGAACCTCGCTGCTTTGCGTTGAGACGACGCGGAAGAGCGTATGTGAGCACCAAGTTGGCACAAACATGGAGGTCAAGCAAAAATAAGGTCGTTGTATGGAAAGTCCAAAGTGTAAGCGAAAAGAATCATTCTCCTGGGTGGTGAAAACAGATTGGACGTAAAAACGTTCAGATACACGAGAAAGTCCGTTGATTTACTGACACACAGTGACAAACTGGCCCTGTCTCAAATCGCTCCGACGCCCGTGCCGCTCCATCAAGCAAACACTCACCTGCACACGTCGGCACAGTGCCTCCCTGCCACGCGGACGAGGCGTAGGAGGTTCCTGTACATGTGAACGAAGGCGTCCCAGATCCCACCAATTCGTACCCATTGTTGCAGCTGTAGGTGAAGGTAGCGGTCTGCGTGGTTGTTCCCGATTGACCGGAGTCGGACCTGACGACCTCCGCGCTGAGCGTGTTGGGTTGGGGGTCGTTGACCTCGTCACACGATACGGCTGCAGTCATGCCGTGAGGAACCATGAACTCCGTTGTGCGTTTGATTCACCTCTCTGGCGGACGAAATAGAGCAGGCAGTAGTGATCTTGAATCCAAAAGACTCTTCACGTTACCCTGGAAAAGCTAAGAAGGACCTCGAAGTTCAAAGAATTAATCAGGGAAACAGATGGGATGGCAGCCACCTCACTTCACAGTCGGGTGATTCAAAAGAGACAGCGAGACTAATCAGACGAATAATGCAGCCTTCTGCAAGGAAGCAATCCTCGCGATCAAGTACCGAGCCGTGTAGAGGGCAAGCTGTAAACACTCTCACCTGCACACGTCGGTACTGTGCCTTGCCACTCAGAGGTTGCATATGCTGTCCCTGTGCACGTGAAAGTAGGGTTTGCAGTCCCGCTGATCTGGTACCCATTGTTGCAGCTGTATGTGAAGGTGGCGGTCTGTGTGGTTGTCCCTGCTTGGCTGGAGTCAGACCGCACCACCTCAGTAGAGAGAGTGTTGGGCTGTGGATCGTTGACCTCGTCACACGAAACAGCTGCAGTGACCCAACAGCAGATGGATTACAGGGTGGAGAGGTTTGCTCATATGCTGAAAAAGGAATCAGAAGGGCTGGAGAGGGAAGAAATGAACTAAGTGACTGAGGGGCTCGACTCGGCGATACAAAATGGACAGAATGAAACAAACAGTGTCTACGCATGCACATACTCGTTTTCAAGGGAACAGGTTTGACTGAAAAGAAGAAAAGGCAGTGTGGTGCTTGTTGAGGTCATTTTGATACTTAGGATGTCTCGCACGCGATGGCAAAGCTAGACAGTCGTCCTCTTCTTATCTGAACGAAGTTGAAGCGCACCCTGGGAAGGATGCACGTGGACTTGCCTGCACACGTCGGTACGGTGCCCTGCCACCGAGAGGTTGCATATGCTGTCCCTGTACACGTGAACGAAGGCGTCCCAGATCCCACCAATTCGTACCCAATGTTGCAGCTGTAGGTGAAGGTAGCGGTTTGTGTGGTTGTCCCCGATTGACCGGAGTCAGACCGGACGACCTCCGCGCTGAGGGTGTTGGGTTGGGGGTCGTTGACCTCGTCACACGATACGGCTGCAGAGGTGGCCATAAAGTTTCGGGCAGAATTAGGAAGATGTGCAGTCATTGACTGATGGCAGACACACAAGTGGAGGGACAGTGAGTCATTTGTCCCGGTCGCCGGCTTCAAGCGTGAAGAGAGGGAAAGGAGAAGCTCGGGGCAGAAATTAGAGATGCTGCGAATCTTCAGAGACGGTGCACACGAAAATCTATTCCTTGCACCTATGAGATGAGTGAATGCTTGATGCTGCCCCAGTCGAAAGAGAAATCCAAATGGCAATACACTTGGGTGAACCAGCATCTCTTCGTGCAAGTGATGAAATTTGAATATGGGGTATCTTGTGCTGTGTCCGACCGACAAACAAATTACTGCACTGATCGGTCAATGAATCCTTCTCATCTCTTGATTGAATCTAGACAGTGGACGATCAATCAACGTCGTCTGCCCAACATGAGAGCAGACGCAAGACAAACTGACCAGTGCAGGTAGGAACTGTCCCACCCTGCCACGCAGATATGCCGTATCCGGTTCCTGTGCACGTGAAAGTGGGGTCTGCAGTCCCGCTAATTTGGTACCCGTTGTTGCAGCTGTAGGTGAAGGTGGCGGTTTGCGTGGTTGTCCCTGCTTGACCGGAGTCAGACCGCACCACCTCAGTAGAGAGGGTGTTAGGTTGCGGGTCGTTGACCTCGTCACACGACACAGCTGCAGAAATGAGAGAGACAGGATGCTGGATCTTCTTGTTTCCTTGACACATGACACATTGAAGTATACATAGATAACCCAAAGCAGTTGAGAAAGAGGAAAGCACGGTAAACGAGGCTTTTCCGAAAGACCGTTTCGGATTGTGGCAAAGCTTGCTTCACTTCCCCCGCTTCATTGTTGTCCTGCTGACTGCTGCTTGAACGAGAACGAAATGTTGCCACTGGCAGTGCACGAGAGGTGTATCTACGTAGTCGTGCTCACCTGCACACGTCGGGACGGTGCCTTGCCACTGAGAGGTTGCGTATGCTGTCCCTGTGCACGTGAATGTTGGGTTTGCAGACCCGCTGATCTGGTACCCGTTGTTGCAGCTGTATGTGAAGGTGGCGGTCTGCGTGGTTGTCCCTGCTTGGCCGGAGTCAGACCGGACGACCTCCGCGCTGAGAGTGTTGGGTTGGGGGTCGTTGACTTCGTCACACGATACGGCTGCGGGAATGCATTCACACACATACAAACTTGTTCTCTCATCTATTTTTGCAGCAAGAGGTGCACGGTGCTGGCGCTCAAAGATTTTTGCAGGTCACTGGTACATGGGATCTTGCTTTTCTCCCACGTGCTCGCACAGCCCAATGCACTTTCTGCATTCGGCCGACCTGATCAGCAATTGCGTGAATTCGGACCTCACTCACCTGTGCATGTCGGGACTGTCCCACCCTGCCACTGAGAGGTTGCATATGCTGTCCCTGTACACGTGAAAGTAGGGTTTGCAGTCCCGCTGATCTGGTACCCGTTGTTGCAGCTGTATGTGAAGGTGGCGGTTTGTGTGGTTGTCCCTGCTTGGCCGGAGTCAGATCGAATCACCTCAGCACTGAGAGTGTTGGGTTGGGGGTCGTTGACCTCGTCACACGACACGGCTGCAATAGTCGTGCAAGCCCAAGAAACAGTGATCCATGGTCGAAGAGGAACATCTTGTTTGAAGATAAAGGACACACTCTTGTGCATTCACACGGCAGCGTG